>JAJAGP010004682.1:0-45253 GCA_025084515.1 Ancistrus triradiatus
CAACAGTGGCAGCTTGGCTGAGGTGGGATTTGAACCCTGGACCTTCTGGTCCAGAGTCTAGTACCTTAACCACTAGGCTACCACAGTCCCCGGAGTAGTTCTGATTGTCTGTGTGGTAGTTAAAGGCCTGTAAGTCTTTCTTGTTTGTCAGATTTGTCAGAAGGATCTCTGTACGTTTACCTCTCTCTCTCTAAACCTGTAACATATCAGGAAGTATGGTTTATATGTTCACAGACCCGCCTCCTAGACAAACAAAACTGGGCCAATGACCGGAGTCACAAATGCAGTGTTTAGTTTGTAAATTGCAGCTTGTACTAACAACAGTGAGGTAGGCAACATTAGTAATTAAAGGTGTTGGAACATGCTGGAATGGACATCCTCCATCATTTATTTAGATGCACCATGACCCTCATCAGAAAAAGAAGATGGACCCTGTCGCTGAGTGATTCATTTACTTGCAATGCCAAAATGTACGGAAAACCTGTTTTCTGACTGCCTTCCCAGTTAGCAAGATGGAATTCTACTTGTCCTCATCAAGAAGCACTTAGAAGAGTAGCTTTTGTTTGTCCTCAGTTGTACTGCTGGCTTTTAAAGTACTATTTCTACTGTGTACTAGACTGCCAAAATGCAGCCTACACTAGTTAAGTGTATCTTCTAATGTCATATGTTGGTTTTTTTACTTTATACCTTTCAGCCAGTAAAATGAAAAATACGAAGTACTTATGTCATTCTAAAATATTTAAGTAGCCCAATGGTTATGCAGAAATGGCTTCCTATTTGATATTGTTATGACCTATTCTCAGAATATTTAAATTATTGTTTTTTTTGTCCCTTTAAGGTCGCTGATGTCACATGTGCATCTTCCATGTTTCTTTGGAGTCTGCATGTGGGAGTGTTAGTGTTAGTGCTTCGTCTTAACTTTGTTAGTTTGAAACTCTTTTGGAAACGCTGGCATTCTTTGGTACTCTCTATAATTGTCACTTTGGATGATAGCATGTCGCTATTTTTGCGTACTGTTGTGCATACTTTTGATTTTGGTGTTTAACTTTGCCCTCTATAACCCAGAGTGTTTGCTTTTGGATTTTGGATGCTCTCTGTATATGGTTTTTGTGTTCTTTGGGGTTGTGTGTGGTGGCAGCTGATACGTCCTCCCCTTCCTTTCATCCATGACTTACTCTGGTGTCTCAACCCTAGACTGGGATGTATACACAATATGGGGCATAAATGGCAGTATTCCAAGCTACGAGTGGTGAACTACATAGGGAATAAAGAATCATTTTAGATTCAGTCCTATTCTACTTTTTATGTGGAGGTGCTGAAGTTCGGCTGGAGCACAAATTAAGCCCTGCACAATTGTCATGTGACTGACTACACTGCATTGGTTGTCAGGTCCTTATCGGTGTTTGTGGGTCCTCGTCTATCTTTAATTATCAGACTTACCTACTTATTTGTTGCTCTGTCTCTTTCTTCAAGAAATCTTGAACATCAAACAACAACTTCTAGTGGTGAATTTCCATCCTCTGTCACTTCTCAGCACCAAATAACCATTCACTGTTAACCTTGGTCTTTTTTTAATATGTAATATCTATCAGTTGTACTCTGAAACTTTATGTTGAGCACACCTGCACCTGATCATGACATAATCATTTTATGGCTCTTGAGCACGGAGTGTGTCCTTCCTATACAAAGACCCTGGCAACCACCATTATAAAATCTAACAATCACATAACATTTATCAAGCAAATAGACAATCCAGGCTCAGCTATTAGGTTTTTGTACTTCAGTTGAACAGGGTATAAATTCAATCTGTGCAGCTATTTATAACTGCCCATGTAGATTAAATTAATGTATCATCTCTCTATCAGTAAAAAGATACTGGCAGACATTTGATCCTAAAGGAACTTTTGGATATTTATGGCCTTCCAGCACTCAGTATTGTGTTAATCATTTAGTCATTCAAATTTGTGTTGTGTACACAGAAGACATACAGGATAACTAAGCAGTATGTAGTTGTTTGTGTATTTAGCAACTGCTACAAACAATGTCTACATCAATTTCATTTTAAATTGAGATGTTACATTTACAAAAATGGAAAGCCATAACCGGTGATTGGCGGAGCAGTCTCATATAACTGATCATATTCCCATCACGTTTACACTTGTGCACTGTACAACGGCGACATCAGTACAAATAGCCACACATGAACAGCACAGTGCTTCAAGTGTGTACTTTAAACATGGCTTATCTACTCACATGTTTGTCTGAGACCAGTGCTGATGTATGTCAATGATAAGGAAGTGTTAGATTTTGTGTTTTTAGTGTTACTTAATAATTTCTCCCTATGTCTATATAGTGCAGTACTAATGAGGAAGTAGGGATACTTGTGAGGGAGTAGGGATCTATTTCGGACACAGCGTGGATGTAGGCTACTTCACAGTGATTGGTTTGGCGAAACCACTGGCAACAGTAAACCGTGGAGGAGCTGATCTCCAAAAATATTCAGGACAGTGAATTTAATAAGACATTTAAAGCAGCATCTACCCACTGAATATACAGAATTTGGCAAAACTAACAAAGGCAAAGGTTAAAGTTTAAGGTAGCGAGAGTGGAGAGCCAGAAGCAAACCAGCAGCCCCTGCTATCTTTCTTTAGCTATTAATAAGTTTCCAGTTAAAAAGTTAAACAAAAACATTTCTGTGTGCTGTCATTTATTATTCCAAAATAAGAATTGGTTGATCATGTGTTAGAAAAAAATTAGAAATCGGTATCCGCCAAGAAAGTTTAAGTTGGTGCATCTTTACTGACGTGAACATAAACGTGTATCTTTCAAAAATTCACTTGACCTGCAGCACGGGATCAGTTACTTAATCAGTGCTTGAGAGGTTCATTAATTCCACTAAGCGAAGAAGAACGATGTGAAGCCAAGAATATGCATGAGTTACATTCAGTCAGCACTGTACACTACACGCTACATACCCTCTATTTTAGTTTTAAAATAGAGGCAGATGGACCAGTTATAATGGCTGCCAATGAGTGGTGTAAAGACTGAAGAATACATCACACTCCAGTTTCACACTAAAGCTAATGCTACATTCTGCAACAAATGTGAAGTTCTTGGTTTCAACCACACTTTAGAATTCCTGTCCCAAGCACAATCTGACCAGCACAATTCAGTTTCACAAGTAAACAGCAGGCTTTAGACAAATAAACATGAACTTGCCTAATTGCCTTGTTGGGGAAAAACATGTTATCAATTGGAATGAGGTTTGGACAAGTGACAAGCTTTTAAATGTTTAATTGAAATTTTCAACAAAGAGCTGACAGATTTGGGTGCTTTCCTTTCTAATTTGGAGTTCCTTTAATTCAAAATTAGTTCTTTGTACATTTCTCAAGTTCTGTGCAGTGAAATGGGATTTTTTTTAACAGGAAGCACAATAGGGAAAGTACAATCAGACTCTGGGACTCTTTTGTACCTTTGATGGATGACTCTGTTCCACTGTGGAAAAGATGAATACATATTGGTACATGTAACAATAGGAGATCTGTTCAGATTATGGAGTAGTGATTAATAAAAGGCATGGTAATTCCACTAATTGGTTAGTTACACACTACTCAGAGTTCACAGATTTTCTTTAAGAGAAATAGAGTCCTATAGCTTCTTGTACTTTGTAACGATTGTTATATTTTATACAGGTATGTGCCGTTTAATGACCACATTACATTCTGTGAAACAGAACATTACCATTACGTTGACTGGACATTACCATAGTCACATAGTCTTTTTTATGGTACTGTAATGTAAATATAAAGGGCATTTTCACAAGAAAACGGTGTGCAAAAGATACATAAATGCGTCACAGATACCACATGAAAATACGATTGGAAGGCTACCACCTACACAGCATCCCTAATGCCAACTCAATGTTTGATGGAAGCCAAAAATGGATTGATAGACAGTATTACAAACAACATGAAAGAACCACCAGATGAAACAGCCTCAACGTGTGAATGTGAAGCAGTGTATATAGTTATAGGTTAGAGAGAATATACAGGCAGTGGGGACAAACAAAGGCGAACTACTTACAATAGGACAGGCGCACACACTTACGAACGACATTTACATAAGACTGAAATTATACTGATGTCCATAATACATGACAGCTGACTGTTGCAACCTTGTTATTCTAGTTTTCTTTTTTTATTAGTATTCAAAGCTGCTGCCTTTTTTCTTGTTAGTTGAATATTGTAAGGCAGAATGTGTGCTTGAAGCTGAAAACGGGTATATTTTTGACTGGACTTGATTTCAGGCTGTAAGACAAAAATATGGCAATTTCAAAGGCGTATGGTAATTTTCGTTAGTCACAGTACCTAGCATGTCTCTCTTCTCTGTTGCACGCTAGCACTGTCACTAAATTAGTGGATATTGCATCATTATTTTCCTTTGAGAGTGTTGTATATACAGATCTCAAGCACAGAGTGTCATGGACAGTGTATGCCATGGCTAACACTCGAGAGTGAACCCCAGTAGGGCTTAGGTACTCACTTGAGGAGGAATAATTTGTTTTGGCCTTCATAACATAGTATATGTTTTGTTAACGCTGGTTTACAGATTTGTTTATAGAAGCTCATATTTAAAAGAATAGATGGACAAGATGAATGAAAGTGTGCCCTGGAGGGCATTACTGCGCACTTGGCTGAATACAAAACGCATTGGAGTAAAAATTTAATGAAATAGTTATCATTGTTGTGGTTCTTGGCTGTTATGTTTGTAGGGTAATGCATGCCTACCAGGTTTTGCTTAGCAAAGGTGTACTGGAACTTGCACATCTTTAATCAAAATGCTATTTATATTGGAAGGCAACACAAATGAAGGCAGGTGTAAATGTGCTGTGCCCCTGATAGTCAGGGGAAGAAATGGAATTTGAATAAGATGTGCTTCTGTCAGCGGTAGTACCCGTGAAGGGTGATGCCAATTGCAAAAATTAAAATAGACATCTCAGAAATAGACATGGTTAAAATTCTCAAAGGTTAAAATGTAATCCTCAGAGTATCATGGATTTAAATTGTGTTTACCATTACACACAGCCATAAATGTAAGCCATTTTCTTCAAAGTGTCTGTTTTTTTAATACAAGCACTTAAATGCATTTGGATCAGTGTACTGAATCTGGAATGACCAACTGCTGAGTAAAGTGGAATGCAGCATTACCTGTGCTCAAATGGTTTGCAGGAATTGATGGCCACATTTTGTATTAAACTAATCGAAAAGGTAAAAATAGACCATTCATCTACTCAGAGATTTACAGATAAAGGTTGGAAAATGTACCCTTAGGAACTGCCTGGATGTCTGAATGAATTTGCATATTAGTTGTATTTAGACACATGAGACGAAAACAATGACCCATGTAAGTACATATGGCATCATGAATTAGCTCCTGATCAGCTCCTGGCAGTGCCTTCTGTTTAATGTCCTCATTATGTTCTATGACTTCATAAGGACATTAAACAGAACGCTGACCAAAATGGACGTTGACCAGCTATTACTACTATTGCTACTACTATAATGTAAATATAAAGGGTATTTTCAATTTTATTTACAATAGGACAGGCATATACTCCTATGAACACCATTTACAGCTTGTTACAACTAAGTAGCAGAAAATCTTAAACACAAACACACAAAACAACTAAGTCAGAACGGTCTCTAGCCCAAACGTGAGGTAACGAGCAAGTGAGCACACAACAGGTAAGGTAGTGAACTTTCACATCAATGACGGACTTCTGCTCTTAAACTTTAACACTCGCAGTGAGTGAGTAGTTAAGAAGTGAGTAGCTTCTTATTTGTTAAACAACCATGTCGAAAGACACATCCTGTGATCATGGAAAAGGTTGTAATCATAAAGCAGAGAAAACATCTAAGGAGATTGCTGAAACTACTAAAATCGGGTTAAGAACTGTCCAACACATTACTATGAAGTGGAAGGACAGTGGGGAAACATCATCCTGGAGGAAGAAATGTGGTCGGAAAAAATTTTTGAATGATCGTGATCGGCGATCACTTTAAGGTTTGGTGAAATCAAATAGTAGAAAAACAACAGTAGAACTCAGGGATATGTTTAATAGTGAAAGTAAGAGCATTTCCACAAGGGATTTGGACTTAACAGCTGTGTAGCTTTAATAAAACCACTTGTCAATGAGGCTAACTGACAAAAACAGCTTCAATTTGCTAGGCAGCATAAAGATTGTTCTGGAACAATGGAAAAAGGTCATGTGGTCTAATGAATCCAGATTTGCCCTGTTCCAGAGCGATGGGTGCATCAGGGTAAGAAGAGGTGCACCCATCATGTCTAGTGCCTACCGTACAAGCGTGTGGGGGCAGTGCTATGATCTGGGGTTGCTGTAGTTGGTCAGGTCTAGGTTCAGCAATCTTATGTGCCCAAAGAATGACGTCAGCTGAATACCTGAATACACTGAAGTTATTCCATCAATGGATTATTTTCCTTGATGTCATGGGCATATTCCAAGATGACAGTGCAGGGATTCACCGTTCAAATTGTGAAAGAGTGGTTCAGGGAGCATGAGACTTCACTTTCACACATGGATTGGCTACCACAGAGTCCAGACCTGAACCCCATTGAGAATCTTTGGGATGTGCTGGAGAAGACTTTGCACAGTGGTCCAAATCTCCCATCATCAATACAAAATCTTTGGGAAAAATGTATGGAAGTATGGACAGAAGTAAATGTTATGACATTGCAGAAGCTCATGGAAACTATGCCACAGCGAATGTGTGTTGTAATCAAAGCTAAACATGGCCCAGTGAAATATTAGTGTGTGTGACATTTTTTTGGACAGGCAGTGTAATGCACTGCTATACCTATTAACATAGGAAGCTGGTGGGCTGCATGGTGGCTTAGTGGGTAGCACTGATGCAACACAGCAAAAAGGCAAAAAGGTCCCAGGTGAAGCGATCTGAATCCTTTCTCCACACAGAAACTCCCCGTGTCTTTACATCGGGTGCTCCGGTTTCCTACCACAGTCCAGACATGCATTAAGATAAATTGATTCATGCTAAACTGGCTATATATATATTTGTGTATATATGACTAGCATTGAGTGTTGATGTAACCTTGTGTCTGTTGTTGAATGGCCATTGATGCTGAAGAGCGACATAATTAGAGTTCAGTGCAGTACTGTATACCGTAACATCATACAACAGACATGCTGCCCTGTCTTTGAGTTTGTTTATGGAACAAAACATCCAGAGTTAAAAGACAGATTTTAATCCAAAGTCCTGACCTTAACCCAATTGAAATGTTGTGGAAGGACCTGAAGCGAGCAGTTAATGTGAGGAAACCCACCAACATCCCAGAGCTGAAGCTGTTCTGTACGGAGAAATGGGCTAAAATTCCTCCAAGCCGGTGTGCAGGACTGATCACCAGTTACAGGAAACGTTTAGTTGCAGTTATTGCTGCACAGGGGGGTCACACCAGATACTGAAAGTAAAGGTTCACAGACTTTTGCCACTCACTAATATGTGATATTGGGTCATTTTCCTCAATAAATAAATGAGACTCTGAGATTCTAATTTGCTATTATATGACTAGGATCACGCACCATTCTCACAGCTCTGACTTGGTGTTTGTCAAATTGTCATTTGTGATGCATTCCTAGTTTGCCTCACATCTGCACCAGCGTGGCTAAGTGAAAAACTCTTGGCAGCCAATTATTTTCTGATCTCACAGAAACCTTAGTCGGGAATCCTCAAGTGTGAACAATGATGTTGCTTCATGTGACAGTACAACATATTGAGCTGTCACTCAGAAGCAGAATGCCTGAACTCCAACACTTAGGTTGTCTCAGTCATTTTGATTTATATGCAGTAATGTGGCATTCTGCTCTATGCATCTTACAAGCGAGGCAGATTATGTGAAGTGCTGACTTAGGATATGAGTCTAAGTATCCATCAGCTGATCAGAAACACACCAAGCTGTAGGAAGAACAACATAATTCAAGCACAGTAGTGAACAAATACTATGTCAGCAGGTGATTGTCTTAGTCTCTGTATTCTGACAAGCCAGGTAGTAAATAACTCCAGAAGTATGTGTGTGTGTGTGTCACACACAGGGCAGTAAGAGTGAGAAAAAGGCAGACAGCAGTAATCGATCTCTGCCAGCCTTATTTCCTCTCATCTACTGAATCTGAATGTGCTCACTTAACGTATCAGGTATGGAAAGTGATATTGAACGATCTGTGAAAACTGAGACACACATCCTCCCAGGCAGTCCTGCCAGTAATGGAGATTACTCTGTGACTAATTCAAAAAGTGTGGAGATGAAAGATTAAAACAGAATCACCTGCTGTGGAGAGAGCAGAGTGGATATGAGAGAGAGAGAGAGCGAGGGAGCAGGGTAGGATGTTGCATGCACTTACTAAAGAGATTAGAGTAGCTGAGCAGGGATTGGAGGCAGACCAGGGCACTCAGCTTGACCTACACCACACATCTTGCACCCAGCAGAAGACTAATTTAGGCGGTACATTTGGTCACTGCTCCTGTCATTTTTAACACATTCTTCATCTCTATTGAGCTCCCAGATCAATGCATTCCACTCTTTTCTGTTAGTGTTGTATGTAGTAGGCGACTGTAGAGTGTCAGTGGGTGCCGTGCATGCCAAGCATTCATGATCACCGTATAGGACAGTCTCGTGAAATACCCAGTTATTTCTTAGAAAATAGTAACATTCTGATCTGATGTTGGCTGAATAATGATTAAACTGTAGGCTATTATTTGCTGGGCCAGTTTGCCTGGGCTGAGTGCTCCCTGCATATTCACCGCTCAATAGAAATGGGTTTGAACAGAATGCACTTTTAAGCACCAGAATGCAACGTTGCATAAACGTAATGTGTGATTTCTTGTTGTTGCCAGTGATATGCATAGAGTTCTTAAAGCTGCTCAAGTCCTTTCAGATGCCTGAAACTACTCAAAACCTAAAGCACGTTCTATTACACTTCGTATTGAGTATTAAGGAAAGTGCAATGGATTGTCACAAAAGTCCGAGATGGAAATTCAGGCCATATTAAACTTGTCTTTAACCGTACTTGCATCAAAGTCTTTTTGATGTATGTGGTGCCCAACTTTAATAATGCTCTTTTAGGTATGCTTACTGTGACGATTTCAGATTGTGAACGATAACAATTTCTCTACACATGGAATCCCAAAGTGTTTTAACCAGCAGAGGATACTCTGTTTGGTATTCTAACTTGTATTTACACTGACAGACAGTTAAACCAATAATAGTCTAGTGTAGACAGAACTTATAAGGCTTTTATTTGGCAACACAGTACCACATTGGAGGTGCTGACTAAAAAAAACACTTTTAGTTAGCTAGTACTGGTTTGTGCACAAACAACAGCGGATCGCAAAATATGCAAAGACAAGATTGGCACACTTGATGCAAACACAAAGAACCTGTTCAGTGCCCTAAAATGAAAGCACCCCAAAGAGTACACTGAAAGACAGAACTCACTGGTGGTTCATGTATTTGCAGCAGTGAAAATCAGCTCTGAATCAAGCCACTACTAGTGATTTATGGTATTAGCTGGACTTCAGAACAATATTACTTCTGTTTTTTTTTTATTATATTATTCATGGTCATCTGGAACATGGGTGGTGATGTTTAAATCTTGAAACTGTTTACATTTTGTTGGGAAAAAATAACTTTTTTAAAGTTTATTTAAAAGGGCAATTTTAGAAAAAATTTAACTAACGCTTGTCTTTGGAATTTGGGGAAAAAAATGGAGTACCTGGAGTAAACCCATGCAGACACAGACAGGACATGCAAACAAGACAAAGGCAGAGTGCAAAAATGTTGTACGGTACACTCACTGACAAAAAAATATAACGCACCAACAATGAGTTGTTGGAATTGAACGAAGCTTGTTTATTGGGGAAAACTGTACAATTGATAGGAGGCTCTAGTACATTGTTGGGTCACCTCTAGCCTGGATACAAGATGTGGTACGGCTGGGAATGGAGGCATGCAGGGTCCGTATGGTATCCTGTGGCACATTTGCCCACAGATGTTGCAGCTGGGCCTGCAGATCCTGCACACACATTCCCATAAATGTGCGAATGGCGATCTGGCTGTTACATTGTTGGGAAACCCTTGCTGTGTGTGGGCGAGCATTATCCTGCTGAAAAATGCCAGTTGGAAGCCCTGCCATGAGAGGCAGCACATGTTGCACAGGTTGTGTTGCAGGATGTCCTGCACATTTGTTAGTGTCCCTTGTGTCACTACTAGGGGTGACCTACTGTCATATGTAAGGGCTCTCCAGATCATCACACCAGCAGTTTGGGGAGTGTGTCGCTCCACAACAAAGGCAGGATTGAAGTGGTCATCACGTGTCTTCTATACTCGAACCCATCGTCGGGTCCCAAACAGAACCTGGAATCGTCACTAAAGACGATATCATTCCAGTCCATAGTGGTCCAGGATTCTTCTTCATGACACCAATGCAAAGAAGGCGAAGGTGGCTGGCTGTCAATGGAATGGCACACAATGGGCACCATGAAAACAAATTTCCTTCTGCTAAGCACCTGGAAATGGTCCGGGCACAGACGGGTGTGTAGTGAAGGTGCCACCTGTGTCTGGATAGTAGACAATGAAACTGTGGGAGATGCTCTTGCTTGTCGGCAGAATAAATAATCAGATCAGACCTCTACAGTATGCCATTTTGTAGGGACCCTTTTTTTTAGCTAGAACACCCATGTCATTGATTTTGTAGTACAGTTATAAGTCTTTTTTCAACACTTTTTATCCTGAATTTTTTTCATCAAGATATCTATAGATCATACTCAGATTTTGTGTAGTCGTTGCTGACAAACACAATCTTCATGTGCAGAAACACTTTAACCAGGATACACTCTGAATGTGCACCAGAATGACTGCCTTCTGAATTTAACATATTGGAAAAAGAGATTTGTCATTCTGCCAGTCTAGATTTAGTATCAACACGGTTGTTATAAATCACAATCATTTACTGTAGCAACTACCAGTTTTTGTGTTCTTAATTTGAACCCCATTCTTCCTTGCAGAACGCTATTCTTGCATTTCATGTATAGCGCTTATTACAATAGGCACTGTTTCAAAGCAAATCTACAAAAGCCAATTCAAGCTTGAGGTGGGTCAGAGATTTAGCCGTGATGTAGCTGGGACACTGTCATCAAATAAAAACTTTACCCAGCTTGTCTGTTCTCTGTTGCTGGGGCCCAGAGTAGTGATTTGTGCTGCTCTGGGAATCCAGCAACAGCGGATTCTGTGCTTACATTCAACATGGTACCTAAAGATACATGTTATACCTCTTTTTCACACGTTAAGAGTTCCATGGTGTGTTAATTAAATGTCTGTAACATGCGTTAATCAAAAGAATCCAAGGAACAGCCATATCAGCACCCTTGTCACCCTGTCCAAACAGCTTTTTTAGAATGGTCGGTTTTGAGTGGGTGTTGCTTTAAAAGATGAGTCACTGCTAATGCAACCCCCACAACTTCCTAGAAATCTACTACCTCAGCTGTTAGGGTTAGCTAGAGCTAATGAGCCAAAGAAACATGTAATGTGCACAAGCAAAGAAAAGTGAGTCACATTACTAGATTTTAAAGATACAGGGTAGATAGCTAGGGTAGATAATAAAAATAGCAAGAGAAGGGAAATGAACATGCTGCTGGAGCTGGTCATGGCAGCCTCTAATTTTGTGATTACATGGAAACAGGAACCATTCATTTAACAATCAGTGCATTGTGGAGAAAGCCGTACTGGAAATGCAGTTTATGAAAGCACACACAAATGGAAACAGATATACAGAGAGCCTTTGTACAGCTGCTGTTATCCTCAGTCCTTGTGCCCTGCTGACCTAAACGTCATGTGCCAGGTTGAGTCAGAGGAAGGCAGCTTAGGTTGTACAAGTCGATCTGCCTGCTGTGTCTAAACCGTAAATAGTTTGACACTAGGGGTGCGTAATGGGGTAAATATCATACATGATTATTGAATACATTGAATACAAAAAATGTTGTTTTTAATAGTTCTGTGTAGTTTTTGCATGCATATTTCAATCTGAACAATCTGGGTACACAATTTATGTAGAGTACTGTCAAAGTCTTAAGCATTCTATATTTTTCAGTGTATATTCTTCTTATTCTATATTTACATTTTAGCGCTCACTGCACTTTGTAGTTCTAACAAAGTCCTTCTGTTCTCTGCATATTTTGTTAGTCCAATTTACTCTTTTCACTAATGGCCAGGACCCCCACAGGACCAGCACAGATCAGGGACTATTTGTGTGGTGGATCATTCTCAGCACTGCAGTGACATTGTTGTTGTAGTGGTATATTAGTATGATTTGCACTGATTTGGGTGGATCAGACACAGCAGTGCTGCTGGAGTTTTAAACCACCACTGAAAAGCCACCAGCCAAAAATGTCCAGCCACCAGTATCCTGTATCATGTCTCTAACTTTACATCTACAAGGTGGAGCATTAAGGTGAATGTCTCTGAAAAGTGCTTTAACAGTGTTCCAGCAGCACTGCTGTGTCTGACCAATTGGTATCAGCAAAACACACACTAACACACCACCACCACCACATCAGTGTCACTGCAGTGCTGAGTATGACCCACCACCCAAATAGGAGCTGACCTGTGGGGGTCCTGACCATTATAGAACAGAGTAAAGGGGACTAACAAAGTGTGTAGAGAAACAGATGGACTACAGCCTGTAACTGTAGAACTACAAAGTGCAGTGACCCCTTACACTTAAACTAAATATATGTACCTGTATACTTTTAGCAAAGCTAAATGGCATACTGTAGTGTACTGAGTATGGAATAAATAGCAAAGATGCTGCAGTGTTTCCCATACACTTATTATTTAATAGCAACGTTGACTGGCACCTATTGATTTTCTATTTTTTCTACTATTTAAGGTGGGCAAATCGTTTCCCTGTAAAAGCTGCATGCATCTTTGATTCACTCAGCCCCTCCTTAGCCCCGGCTCTCGCGCTTGCTCTGTCTCTCACACGCAAACCTTTATGGAAATGTAAACTGTAATTAGAAACTTTTATGTGGAACAGATTTCCGGTTTTACACGTGATACAAGCATTTATTTACAGAATAAAGCAGGACTCTGACCGAGAAACTGAGAGAAATGGGCGAGAAAATGTAACTGCAACTAAAATCTACACATGGTCCTGAGCACGCGCAAACTGTCCGTAACGTCCGAAAGACACCAAAAGTGTCATTAGACATGACTGCACTTTAAGTAAAGTACTGACTAAAAATAATTTTTATAATTCTATAGAACATAAAAAATAAAAGTAAACGGCTGTTTTGTCCTTTTATTTTATGAATGGCATCTCGTCTCCCCAAGTCACCGGTTTTATTGCTGTTCCAGCGTCAGTCATTACCATGACAACGCGGCTGGTGTTAACCTCTGAAAACCTTTCATTATAACAGACTACCCCAGCAGCAGATTGATAAGAAAAGGACGCAGTGACACGTGATTAGACACTGCAAGCAAAATAAAACTCAAAGTAGGATAAATTGTGACTTAAAGTGCTTTGTGGGAGACGTACAGAGCAGGTCAGTGTTGGCTTGGGAGTAGCCTATACCTACTCTGGCTGCACGTCAGCACACGACACGAAAATGACTAGTACTGCACGCTTCATTTTATCAATAAATAGCCAAATAATGATCAAAACAGTATTGTCTTTCTGCCATTTTTTATTACCCATTTCAACATGAGAAATGCTGTTTGTTATTACCGTATTTTCCGGGCTATAAAGCGCACCGGATTATAAGACGCAATATCAATGATCGACTTCTAACGGGTCTATTTTCATACATAAAGCGCACCGGGTTATAAGGCGCATGACATGAAACAAAACTCTTAAGTTCCATCGGAAGCTCAGTTTGGTCTTTACCTGGCGCAGGGCGTCTTCTTGCTTCCTCCACTTCCGTACCATTGATTCGTTAATGTTGAATTCTCCCGCAGCTGCTCTATGTCCATGTTGTACTGAGTGACTGATAGCGCTGAGTTTGAAATCCGCTTCGAAAATAAATGAATGAATGCAGGTACCCTAATGCTGAAGCACATACCATATTACTCAGCGACGTAACTTACCAAGGCCGTGCTAAAACATTTTGACAGATTTATGAGCGCCATGTACCATCTGCAATCGGTTCTAGGTCAGAAAGCACAACCAGAATTATTTCATACATTAGACGCCCCGCATTTTAAGGCGCACTGTCAATGTTTGAGAAAGTTAAAGGATTTTAAGTGCGCCTTATGGTCCGAAAAATACGGGTATGTATTATATTATAAATATGCATGCAAATGTCTCAAACGGTCAAAATCAGGCTATGGTCATTCCAGTAGCTAGTTATATTCTGAGCTTTCTAGTTTTAGCCCAACTTACCATCAGATTTCGGTCCAGCTGCAGATCACGCTCACCACAATGAATAATATCTGACAAAGGGATTTCACCAATAACGCTGCTCATTCATTCTTCTGTGAGACAGGCATGATGACGGATCCTTGATTCCTGTTTTAAGAAGTGCAGATTGGCATGTGCAGTGTGGTGATGACTTTTTTTTTTTTTTTAGGGTCCCCAAGCTTCATGTCCAATCAACTCCTGAAAACTCTGTTTCTGGTAAAACAGAACGCTACAACATGTAATTTGCTGCCAAGTCTCGCTTTTTTAGGTCCAGAAATTGCATGGTGGACTCCCTCTCGAAAATTAAAAAGGTGTCGATTTGAATTGCAACCTTGTTTTTCAATAAAATCATCGATTTCCTTCCACAAATCAGAATAGGTTTTTTTCTTTGCTTTTTTTTTTTTCTGAGACAATTGTGGAGGATTTTGTGCTTCTGTTGTGGATTATGGTAATTGTATGCTAATTTATAAAGGACCGTGCCACGTGCGACCCATTTTTACATTTAAAACCATTGGTATTCCATTACCACAAAAAACACGCACATTCTAATTAACTAAATCTGGTGTTTTGCACCCCCGTTAATGAATCTGGCAGAGAGTTTTTGTTTTTTTTTCGGAAATGTTTTGATGGATTGTGTAATTTACCACTTACTCACATTTTGCTCATCTTTTATACGATAAAACGAATGAATGAGGCCCATAGGGTGTATATTTATGTATTTTTTATTTTTTTTACCCAGCCAGACCCAAGTTGAAAAACAATAGTAACACTTTGCCAAATAGAAACTTAAAATGTTTAATTAAATAAAACATTTTATATCAATAAAAATTTTCAAATGAAAAACCTTGAGAAACAAGCCCAAAACCAGTTTATAGAACCGTCAGGCCATGTTTGTGGCACACTTCCTTTCCTTTTCAACTGTGTTTTGCAGTATCCAATATAAATACCCATATTCTTCTGCTCTGGCCCCTGGCCCTTTCCATTTTTTCTACTAACTTCGAATGCAAAAACACTTATAATACGCAATAGAAAAAGAATGTGTAGTGTAATGAGTAATTCTTTTTGTGTGCCTTTCTTTTCCTCTTTCTGCTTCCCTATGCCCCAGTAAACATGTTGTCCTTGTAAGAAAGCAGTATAAATAACCAAGTAAAATTTTTTAACAAACTGGCCATTAAATTTTTTGATCAGTAATAATAAATCTAATTTTTATGGCAGTGAGACTGGGGAAGAAAGTTGCAAACTTATTTCTGTCCTTTCTTCTTTGAAACCGTATACAGCTGGCTTTCTGTACCCCACATCCGCAGATTCAATCAACTGGGTGGAATGTATTCAGAAAATAAAAGAAAATCCAGAAGGTTTTTTTTCCAATGAGCAAAAACTTCATTTGCCACACACTGGGCACTGTGCTTCATCCAATGCAGTGAATGGTGTAGGCATGCCACTAATGTAGCCCTCCCTCAATTTCACAGATCCCTCAGTCCTCTTCGCCAGCACAACGATGTTTAGAAGAAAAAGAACCACTTTTTTCGCATCACGTCTTGTTTGTTTCACATAAGTCCTAAAAGTAGAATAAACAAACAACAATTAAACAAATGAGACAAAACCATTATACCTGGTCCATTCATTTTTTTTGAGGAAAATGATCTAATATTACGTATCTGTGTGAATAGAAAAAGGAGTAGAATGAGCAGTTTTAATGTGAAGGTGAAAATTTAGAGGTCAGGTGTTTGTTTTTCCAGTCAAAGGAATGACAACACAGGAGTGAGTTGGCTACACTGATGTAATGAACAGGATCTATCAGAGTCTGATCCTGCAGAAAGAAAAAAAACAATGGTTTTGTGGAATTGTATTATAATCACTACCAAAGGAGATTTCTGAAGACCTCAAAAAGAGCTGTTGATGCTCATCTGGCTTTTTTTTTTTTGTTAGAAAAACGTTATGAAAACCATCTCTACAGTGTTTTTTGGACCCCAACAATCCACAATCAGACAGATTGTGTACAAATGGTGGGAAATTCAAGGCCATTTGTGACCCTCCCCAGGAGTGGTCCGTCTAAGAAAGGCCCACTCTAAGGGCAAGGCATGTAATAGTCTGTGAGGTCAAAAAGGGAACTCATGGTAACTTCTAAGCAACTAAAAGGCCCCCTCTTTAGACTAGATAATGTTAATGTTCACCATCAGGGATAACACGGAACACTGGAAGTTTGTGGATGGATGAGAACCAAAATAAGAACTTAATGGGAAAGGAAAAAACTACATACATTCCAGTTAAAAATAATTGACTTTCAATTGATTGGAACAGTGATTTATGAACTATTTCAACAAATTCTAAAGGAAAATCTATCTGAAAACATTTGGGTTTTTATTATTATATACAGTGGGTGCTTTGAAAGTTTTGTGTGAAGGCTTTAGCATTTTTCTTTATTTCTGCATGCAAATATGACGTAAAACATCATCAGATTTTTCACACAAGTCCCTAAAAAGTAGACAAAGAGAAACCCAGTTTAAACAAATGAGATAAAAAAATTTATACTTGGTCCATTTTATTTAATTATTGAGGAAAATGATCCAATATTACATATATTTTAGGTGAGTGGCCCAAAGTAATGTGAAACCTCTAGATAAGCAGTTAATTTTTGAAGGTGAAATTATGGGATGACATAATGTTTTCAATCAGATTGTTTTTTTCAATCAATGGGGATGACAATCAGGTTGCCAGTGGGGCACGCTGTTTCTTTAAAAATAAAACACAGCGTGCCCACCACTCGCACCTGATTATCATCCCATTGATTGAAAACATCTGAAAATCTAATTTATATCCTTTCAATTAATTGGACTCCACCAATCCACAGTCAGACAGACTGTGTACAATGGGGGGAGGAAAAAATTCAAAGAACCATTGTTAAAACCCTCCCCAGGAGTGGTCGACCAACAAAGAATCACTGGGGGGGGGGGGCCCAAGAGCAAGGCGTTGTCATAGTTTGGCGGGTGTCACAAAGGACCCCAGGGTAACTTCTAAGCAACTGAAGGCCTCTGTCACAAAGTTGGCTAATTATTAATGTACATGAGTCCCCCATCAGAAGTCATAAGAACACAGATCTGCATACACAGAATCTTTTGGAGCTCAACCAGAGTGACCATTGGTTATTGGGTCACCTCTACCAAGGCCCGGGGTTCCTCCCCTTCGATTACTTTGTTTTGGTGGGGCAGCCAGCTCTAACTAAAGGGTCCTGGTTGTTTTAAAAACGTCTGCCCGTCATCCCTCCAACCAAATCCTGTCCTCTGAGCTCATACGGACAGGCCTCCTCCATGGCTTGGTTTTTTTGCCTCCTGGTATTCCCCTATTTAAGCCTGTGACAAACCCCTTAAGTAAGACAGAATGGTGTTTTTTTTCCAATTCATGGCCCAAATCAACTGACTTTTACCGCAGGTGGACTCCAGTGTCATTGCAAAAGGATTCTGAAAAAATACTTATGTTTTAATGTGGAATGTTTAGTTTTTGGGTTGTATATAGCAATGTTTTTTTGAGGTCATATCCATTAATGTTTGCTCTACTCTAATAAATGGGTTACCTCCTTTTCAGTGAATGCTTGTGAAAGATTTATATTCTACAAATCTCTAAGGTTCCTCCCCAAATTCCAGAAGTTTATAGAAGGCAATTAACACAATTACTTTGATATGTCTGCAGTATTGGAACTTGTATTAGAAACTGCACTGACTGTGCTGTGTTGCTCCTCTGGGTTTGCTTCTGTTCAGCACACCATATATTTCTCTGCCTGTCATACCTCCCTTGTGGACTATGTTCAAATTTCTCCATAATTACACTTTTAATACTTTTAGTAGAGGGTCCTGTTAGATCTCTTCAATGCTTTGCAGTTCAAAGTTTTTCTGACCTCCATCTCTCATTTTGTTTGTGAGGTAAAATTAATATTGCCCCTGCATATGAGAACTGAGGTTTCTTTCTCTCTCTTTCTTTGTCTTGTCTTTCCCTTCTCTTTCACAAATTCACACTCTGAACAGCAGGAACTTCTGGGAAAGGGGGAGGG
Organism: Ancistrus triradiatus; assembly: GCA_025084515.1. NCBI lineage: Eukaryota > Metazoa > Chordata > Actinopteri > Siluriformes > Loricariidae > Ancistrus > Ancistrus triradiatus. The sequence goes on from JAJAGP010004682.1 coordinate 18,528, forward strand.
CTGTTCACAGGGACAAAGATCGGCCACACACACACACACACACACACACACACACACAAAGCTGACCATTGCTGAGTGGCCGCCTGCATTTTTTTAGTCCCCTTGGAAAGTTTCTTAGGAACATGAGAGAAATTATGATCAACAGGAAACTCCATCCCAGACAGACAGAGTATTCACACAGATGTATACACACACATGCACAAACACATGTAATGCACACACTACCTGTTACACTGCGAAACACATGTTTTCCGGTGGCTTGTATGACCCAAAATAAAAACAGAAATCCAAGTAGCATACACACAAAGGACCCCCTCTCAAGTCATAGTCAAGCTCCATGCTCCCACTTGAACCCCGTTCAACCTGTGGGTGAGGGGCTGTCCTAGGCAGGCTGATGTGTATTTGTATATGTGTGTGAGTGAAAGAAAGGAGGGCAAGGGTTCATTACCACTAGCATTCACTTTAAAGTGTTTCTAGAGCAACATTTCTTCTATGAACTACAGGGGACCTTCCCCAGTACACAAGGTTTACCTTATTGTAAATACATTGGGTTTGACTCATGTTATAATTATGATAATTATAGAACAGCATGCTGGATGTTTAGTGTATTGGAAATGACTAAAGAATACTCTTAATACATTTTCAACTAATGTTCAGACTAATTTTTTTCATAGCCGTAATATATGGACAAAAATATTATTTCAAACTCACTAATAATGAAGTCTTAAGGCAATAATGTAATCTCATCATTTTCAATCCATAAATACAGTACTGTGCAAAAGTCTTAGGTCACCGTTAGATTAGATATACCATTGTTGTAGCAAAGGTATAGTAACCATATATAATTATTTCTCAGGGTCTTTATTACAATACAACTAGAAAATAAAGGAAATGTTCATTCAGAATTAAAAAAATTAAAATACAAAATCAGGAAAAACAGCTTCTATAGGCTACAGTACATTACAGCATTTAGCAGACACCCTTATCCAGAGCGACTTACAATTGATACATCCTTACAATCCAAGCAATTGTGGGTTAAGGGCCTTGCTCAAGGACCCAACAGTGGCAGCTTGGCAGTGGTGGGATTTGAACCCTGGACTTCTGGTTCAGAGTCCAGTACCTTACCCGCTAGGCCACCACAGTGGTGAGTATTAAGTGTGAGCTCCCCTTACACTTCAGCAATAGCAGCATCTGGCAGTTTCATCAGGATGACAAATTGACCCATTTATAGCCTGAAAGAGCTTGATCAGGACCACTGTTTTGGAAGATGAACAGGGTGAAAAGCTAAGATATGCTAAAGCTCACAAAGATTGCAATGAAGATCAGTGGACATTAGTCTTATGGAGTGATGAAGCCAAGTGATATTTTTGGGTCCAGTGATGTTATATGTGGTCATTATACCATTCCTAAAACAACTAATGGTGGCCTAAGACTTTTACACAGTACTGTATATTTTTCAAAAAGCTTTTAAAGAAGGTCAGACAAGGAAAGAGGATGGCCTTGCTAGAGCTGCTTTGTCATTTAATCCATTATATTGCTGTAACACGCCCAAAGCTAAATAGTATATATACTTATCACATGATGAGGCTCGCACAACAGATTGATGACCACAAATTCTTCATTCACAAAATTAAGACCCTTGTCTGAAAGAAAATTGCTTTCACATGACCATTTGTTGACTGCCCCAACAACTGCCCTAAGACTTACATTATAGCTGAGATTTCAGCTGGCTGAGTGTGTCTACTCATATCGTCTACTGTCTGACAGCTGTTTCTTTCTTGTGCTTAATGCTACGGTATAAAATAAATCGCCTTACCTGTTTAATTAAAAGACAGTGGAGATCTTCCGTTAAGTTACATACCCTGCAAATGCAGTGGATTTAGATGAGATTAAATTGAAGTAGACACTTGGGGAAAAGTATCCATTCACCTCCCTGCTTTTATTCATGTACGTTTCAGTTGAGAACATGAAATACTGAAGAAAATGTCAAAATAACAAAAAGCCAGGTTGTTTTTGGAGTTCACAATATGTGTGGGGGTGCTGGGGATTAAATACCAGTCATCCTCTACATTTCCTGATTCACAAGGACCTGTGAAACAAAGTACAACATTTGGGAAAGATCCATAACAGTATTCAGGAGTATTCAGCATTTTTATTAAACAGGACCCAGATGTATTGCAGGAGGCGCTCAGCAAGGCACATTTACTGTATAACATAGCAAAAATTTACTTAAGTAAAGATAGCTAATGCATATCACTTGCAATAATTCCACTGTAATGGTGATTTGTCACAATTTTGTTTCGTTCAACAAGTCTGACTGTGGTAGCCTAGCGGGTAAGGTACTGGACTATGGACCAGAAGGTCCAGGGTTCAAATCCCACCTCTGCCAAACTGCCACTGTTGGGTCCTTGAGCAAGGCCCTTAACCCACAATTGCTTGGATTGTTATCAATTGTAAGTCGCTCTGGATAAGGATGTCTGCTAAATGCTGTGAATGTAAATGTAAGTCGCAGTGCCAAAAAGCGACCTGTGATGCACCTAAACTTAACCAGTATACTGCACTCTCAATTTACTGATGCCATATATTTTTAGCTCTCAATACTGGTGTATTCCTTTAGATAGACCAAGGTTTGGGGATCAAAAGGCCTAAGAGGATTTTTTTTCCAGGGCAGTAGTGCTAACAGCAATGAAATTGAGGCCAGTGTGAGATTAGATTTGGGTTATGCACATAAATGCTTGTAACAAAGGAACTTTTGTCTACAGTTTTCGTGTATGTGCATCTGACATTGATCTAATCTCTTGGGATTACCGGATCACTCGCTGGTTAGATTAAGAGTGTTCACACACACACACACACACACACACACACACACACACTTCATTGCAAGACATTACATTCAAAATTGTGAAAGATTTCAGAATCATAAGTTCTCTAATGCTGATCATCTACAATCCCCATAATGAGGTCCTTACCTGGTGACCTTTACATTTACATTTACAGTATTTAGCAGACGCCCTTATCCAGAGCGACTTACAACTGATATAGTCTAACAATCCAAGCAAGTGTAGGTTAAGGACCTTGCTCAAGGACCCAACAGTGGCAGCTTGGCAGAGGTGGGACCTTTATATCTTAACGGTTGCTTTATCAAACGTCACTGAACTCTATCATTTGTCCTCTGTAGCTGTTTAGTTCTAGCGCTGGCTTTCTCTTTGCCTGTCACACTCTCTATCTTACATTCTGTTTTCATATTCAGTTGTGTGCAAGTTGTTGGATAGCAGGCAGAGTAAACCACTAGTGACTCAAGAAACTCATCATAGCAGGCAGGTTCAGGAAGTTGGGGGAGATCAGAGAGATAGAAGAGACGTACATTCATAAAAAAGCAGGTGTTTATACTTTGTAATATCTAAACCTTTCTATGCTGTCTTGCCCTCGCTCTGTCTCACACACATACACACACGTCCTCACAGTAAGGACTAGGTCCTACCCCTTAATCATGCCTTATACCAAATTACACCACAGTGAAACCCTCTCATTACAGAGGACAGTATACAGACACAAACACAAATATAGTCAGCTCCAGAATTATTGGCACCCTTGGTAAAGATGGGTAAACAAAGATTATGTAAAGCTTTTTTGTTAGTTAATTAGCGCGTTCTCACACTAAAATGTGAGAGATATGCATACTTTAGTAGTGTAAGTAAATGTATTAAAGATAATGGTGAATAATACACATTTTTAACAAAAGGACATATGTTACAAACATTGACTTCCCTCCTCCTTTGCCAATGTAATACCATTGAACGTTTTTGTGTGTTGCTTGATTATAGGAAAACAGGAACCTTAGAGCACTTTAAACAGAATCTCTGCAGATCTTCAGCTGCCCTCTCTTGTGGACTCTTCTCTTCTGCTCATCATATATTTATAATGGTGTTTAGGTCATTTTTATATTTAGACATTTGGTTTTGCTTATTGTTGTGCTGGATAGATAGATAGATAATTAGACAGACAGATAACAGATAGATACATGGATAGATACATAGATACATAGAGAGATAGATGGGTAGGTAGTACTTTATTTATCCCCAAAGGGACATTTCAGTGTCGCAGCAGCAATGCACATAAATGACAGAGACATTTATGATGCACATTTCAAAGTAACATCCAACCATGGCCCAGCTGTAGCTTCGTGCCAGAGGTGGCCAGGTTTTATTCTGGTATTTTATGTCATATTTAGTCAGCGATGCCATATATATAACTGGGGTTCCCAGGGCCTCTGGAGAAAAACAATCCTACAGCAGTGCAAATATTTCACCATACAGTGTGGATTAGCTTAGTATGGAGTTTGCGCCCCACCTTTGCTTATACAAGAGCCTTTGTTTTTCTAAAAGGGTTTTCCACTAAATGGGAAAGGAACATGGCTGTGAGGTTGGCTTCTGATGTTAGAAAATAAGGCCTGGCTCTCTTTTGACATTCCAGTGCATTTTCAACATGTCTGATGGAGTTGAGTTCAAGGTTCTGTGCAAGCCAAATAAGTTCTCAATCAAAGTTGGCAAACCAATTCTCTGTGGACAGCAGGGCAGAAAGTTGATGAACTGACTTGTTGGAAGTGGAAACCTATAAATGTGTCATACTGAGAGTCACTGGGGCATCAGTACAACCCATTCTACTGCCACTGTTTGTCTATGGAGAATCCAGAAATGTATGCTTTACAATATGAATGTTACAAGTGTGTGTTGCTGAAACAGCAGAGCTCAATAATGAGGAGGCGTGTACACAAACTTTTGTCTATATAGTGTATGCCTCACCTAATGATGGATCCTGGTTCCAGTGAAAATTCCAGTAATGTTTAGAAAACTCAAATTGTTTGCATTTGTGGTTAGATAAAACAAAGACAGAGACTCGGTAACCCTAGAATGCTACTACCTTCTATAAATCCCCAAATGTAAACTTTTGAGACATGATTGCAATTCTTATAATTTCTAATTATTTCTAATGATTCTTATTTTGTGTAAATGTCTGTAATGCATCATTACAGCTCTGGTTATTTCAAACTTCTCAGTTATTTCTCTAAAAGTGGCTATAGGACTTTTCAGGTGTTCAGTTATTTTTTCAGGCAATGTTATTAAAGCTATTGATTTATGAATGTCTGCTAACCATTGTCTTATTTCAGTTATGTATTGTCTAATGTTTCTAGATGATAAATGACTCATGTTACTTGGCCTCTATGTCACTTTTAAGTTATTTATAGTCCACTGGAACAGGCAGTCATGGATTGAAAGTTAAAGGTTTGTTTATCAGCAGATAAAACTGAGAGGCAGAGGCACTGGTCAACAAACTGGAGCCTGCTAATTATGGCTTTTTATTGATTTTTTATGATTGTGGCTGTTTTGTGCATTGTTATACTCAGTGCTTAGTTATGTGGATGATTTATCATGGTTTTATGTGTTTATCATGGTTTTATGGTTTATTATGCGTATGTGGTTTTATTTAAGTAATAATGAAATTTATAATCATTATATATAACAAATAACAAATAACAAAAAACACCAAGCATATATTGATTGGTTAGAACAGGCTCTATTTTAAAAAAAGAATCAATTATGGCAAAGGCATTTCAGTGGCAAGCTGAGAAATCTGAAGTAAAAAACTGGTATTGGGATTATTTATTAATTATTTTTTAATTTAGAGAACCCAGTTAATGTAACGCATGTCTTTGCATTGTGGGGGGAAGTCATACTCTGAGATGGAGTAAACCCACACGGACATGTGGAGAAAATTCAAACTCCAAGCAAGCAGAGTCCAGGGTTGGGATTAGAATTGGGATTTCAGGATCTGTGAAGCGTCCACTTGTGCCACCATGCCACCCATATTGTGGGTTCTAGAGTGGGGGAACCGGAGTGGAGATTACAAGTTTAAGTGCAGATGATGGCAGGGTGATTTGGCTATAGTGCCTAAAGTTTCTTGTTTCTAGTATTTCTTGCTGATCAAGTGTTGAGAAAGAGCAGCCGATAATTTTGTAACTAACACAACCATTGTGTGATACTGGTATGTTATGGTGGTGCTTGAAAATTTTGTGAACCCTTTAGAATTTTCTATATTTTCTGCATAAATATGACCTAAAACATCATCAGATTTTCACACAAGTCCCAAAAGCAGAAAAAGGAGAAACCCAGTTAAACAAATGAGACAAAAATATTATACTTGGGTCATTTATTTATTGAGGAAAATGATCCCAATATTACATATTAGTGAGTGGCAAAAGTATGTGAAACCTCTAGGATTAGCAGTTAATTTGAAGGTGGAATTAGAGGTCAGGTGTTTTTCAATCAATGGGGATGACAATCAGGGGTGAGTGGGCACCCTGTTTTATTTAAAGATCAGGGATCTGTCAAAGTCTGTTCTTCACAACACATCTTTGTGGGAGAAGAGTATGATGGCCACACAAACAAATAAGATTTCTGAGAACCTCAGAAAAAAAAGAGTTGTTGATGTTTCATCAGGCTGAAAAGTTACAAAACCATCTCTAAAGAGTTTGGACTCCACAATCCACAGTCACACACAGATTGTGTACAAATGGAGGAAATTTAAGACCATTGTTTACCCTCCCCAGGAGTGGTCGACCAACAAAGATCACTCCAGAGAGCAAGGCGTGTAATAGTCACAAAGGACCCCAGGGTAACTTCTAAGCAACTGAAGGCCTCTCTCGCATTGGCTAATGTTAATGTTCATGAGTCCACCATCAGAAGAACACTGAACAACAACGGTGTGCATGGCAAGGTTGCAAGGAGAAAGCCACTGCTCTCCAAAGAAACATTGCTTGCTCGTCTGCAGTTTGCTAAAGATCATGTGGACAAGGAGGCTATTGGAAGAATGTTTTGTGGACGGATGAGACCAAAATATAACTTTTGGTTTAAAAGAAAAGCGTTATGTTTGGAGAAAGTAAAACACTGCATTCCAGCATAAGAACCTTATCCCATCTGTGAAACATGGTGGTGGTAGTATCATGGTCTGGGCCTGTTTTGCTGCATCTGGGCCAGGACGGCTTCCCATCATTGATGGAACAATGAATTCTGAATTATATCAGATAATTCTAAAGGAAAATGTCAGGACATCTGTCCATGAACTGAGTCTCCAGAGAAGGTGGGTCATGCAGCAAGACAACGACCCTAAGCACACAAGTCGTTCTACCAAAGAATGGTTAAAGAAGAATAAAGTTAATGTTAACATTCTAAAGGGTCAAAGTCAAAGTCCTGACCTTAAGTTGAAATGTTGGGGAAGGACCTGAAGTGAGCAGCTAATGTGAGGAAACCCAACCAAACATCCCAGAGTTGAAGCTGTTCTGTACGGAGGAATGGGCTAGAATTCCTCCAAGCCGGTGTGCAGGACTGATCAACAGTTACAGGAAACGCTTAGTTGCAGTTATTGCTGCATTATATTTTATAATAAAGTGTTGAAAAATGTCATGTAATTTAGTGAGTAATCTATTGAAAGTGAAAAGTGAAAGCAACACTTACTCTATTGATGAGCCCCAGGCACTAGCATGCTGCTTTTGTTATGGAGCATTCAGTTCCTGGTTTGCTTTTGGTTTGCTCTTATAAAGTAATCTTTTTAGGACCATTAGATACTTATTTGCACTAAGAATACTAATAATATTACGAGAACCAAAGCACAGTTCTGAATTATTTGTTTTGTTGATCTGGGCATGATTAAAAAAATAAAATAAAATGAAGTCTGTATAGATCACATGACAATAACAAGAAACAATCTTTTTGCCTGACATCTAATTTACTCTTATTTTTAGCTAGGTAGGTTTTAGCATGGCAGCTAAAGGTAGGCTTTAGCATTTAGTACGGCAACTTTAACAGCTGGGCAGTGCTGGCTACAGATCTCAGAGCAGGGATGTGTTGGCTGACTAGCTTTCATAGATGGGTATTTAACCTAAAATATTTGACCACTTCAGCAACAAAAGGTCAGGTACATACCACATTTTATTTCCTTTTAAACCAGGAGCTGTTCCCTAAACTTAAACCCAGTCAATACTCTTTACCATTTCATCCTTGACCTTGAATCCACCAGTCTCCTCCTTTTCATGCCAGGCTCTCTTATTCCTTTTCTATAATGGGCCACAGGTAATGTTGAATCATGTTACTACATGAAGTATACAGATAAAGCTGCAGCAAACTGGTCATAATTGTAGCAGGTGAAGATGGCTCTAAGCCAAGTTAATTATACAGGGCTTTACGTGACTTCCTAGTCATTCAGGAAACCCTCTAATTGATTTAACAACTCGTAGCCTTTGTCAAACCTCTAGTTGGTGTTTTCTAGCCCTGTGTGTAATTTTGCTTAACTGGTTTATGCTTCATCCAGAAGTGGATCAGTAGAGTTCTCAAGTCTGGGAGCATTCTGGGAATGATGTAGCATATCAAGCTGTTTTGTTACATGCACAACATATAGGTTAACTTCTTACAAGCTAGTTGATATAAACACAATGGCACTAATGTACTTGAGGCAAGTACACTGAGGAACTTGAGGCAGCTTCTCATCAAACTGTTGGCTGCATCGCAAACCCATACTGTGTACTAATTAGTACGTCAATATCAGGACTGTCTTGAGGTGTCGGGGGACACAGCGTGAGTTAACTTATGCAGGCACCATTGATGGCACGCATTATCTATTAATTCACAACCAGTTATTGCTGTATTTATGTCTAATTACTTGACTAATAGTCCAGTGGCTTAGTGGTAAGAACCAGCTGCTGGAAACTGGGTGGGGCTTGCAACTTGAAGCTTAGGTGGTACATTTATGGAACTCTGTGATGGATTAGCTCTCTGTCCAGAGCATACCTCTGCCTGCACCCAGTGGATCCCAGATTGGGCTCCAGAAACTTCCCCATGACCCTGACCAGGACCAGGATTAGTATTTAATGTATTTATAAGAAAAAATGTTTATTGCTGTTGTTTTATTTCCCTCCCCACAGGGCCCTGTGGACCATGGGGCCTGGGGTAGCCACACCAGTAGCCTATCCCGAACGAGAGCTCTGGTCAATACAGTACTGATATGACTGTGGTGTGTTCATTTGGTATCTTATTTTAGTATGTGTGGGATGCTGAGTATATGCTTTAAATTTGTTAATCTTATCACAGTAGTCAAAGCTCCTTGTAGACCTTTCCTGTTTGTGTCATTTCTGGTCAATCCTGTGGAGATATGGTTCGTTCTCACCAGCCTGTCCTTACATCTGAATGCTTTAGAAGTCTGTTTGGAAGAAAGCATACCTCAGGGTTTAGTATGTACACCTTCTAGTTTAAAGTTGTGTGTGCTTTGTCAAGTCTGAATCTTCAGCCCTGCTTTAAAGGAGACCAGCCAGGGGCATCATCAGACTCAACCCTTAAGTTGTTGCTGTGTCCCACTAAAATCACAAAAGTACATTTTATTGGATTGTTGAGTAGAACTACAACACACACTACACACAATCACTACAGGCAATACATTTCCCATAATCCCTCAGCATCTTCCCAAAAGCTTGAATGGATAACGCATTCATTCAGAGCCAGGTTTTTTTAGTACTTCACACAGAGTAATGGACATCCGCAAATATTTAAAAGAAAGTCAGCCACACTGCAGACAAGGTAATGATAGCTCATAGCTCTATGTTTTAGCTAGCCACTTATAACCGTATAACCTACCAAAAGTACATATTAGACCCTAAAGCAAAGGCATTCATTAAACTAGAATATCAATTCTAAGTATTAGTTTGTTCTTCATTTCTCATTCTTGGCAGAGTCACACCCTTTTTAGTGTTTAATCACTTAATCTATTTGGTGTTTACCAGGTTTATTTGCTTATGCACAGTTTCGCCCCTATGGCTGACTGGCAAGCTGAGGGGTACAGCTGTACCCCTCTAAATTCTGTGTGTGCCCCAGTAGCCTAGAAACACCCCTGAGACCAGCACTAAATCAGTTTGGCCACTCTGTGTGTGAGAATGTGTGAATAAGCACCAGATGGGGCTGAAAGTGTAAGTGACAGCATGTTTGGAGGTTGCTTAGCCTTTAAAGGATGGGTTGTGTGTGGGACGTAGAGATTTTAATATATGTGAAGTTTTTGGGCTCTAGTGGCCAGCTGGCCATTAAAACAACTTTTTTTTCTGGGGGGTTGGTAAGAAGGGTCATAGGGGTCATGGAGAATGACGGAGTCAAAAAGGAGGACAATCAAAGAAGGAGGAATATTTAAGAAAGAGGGTTAAAGACAGCTGCGAGACAGAGGGACAAAGGTCCTGTTAACATCAAGTTGAACACATATATAAAAGCATACGTTTGTAGAGGGTCTCACACTAACACTTACACACACATTACTACAGCACAAGCAAAATAGCATTGACCTGTGTACCTCAAGAGTAGTCGCTGAAGATATAGAGCTACATAAACTGATGATTATGCGCAAAGCATAGAAGAGCTCTTCTAAGAAAATTCCTCACTGTGTTGTTGGAAACTTAGCTGACACCTCAGGTTTGAGGGAATCTTTTCTCCTGCACGATCTAAAACCCTTTAATTGGGAAACTGGGTTAAAGGCAAGGGTTGCCCCTAGCAACAGGCCTCCCTGTAAAATGGCTCCCCACTCTAGACCCTTCTGTTCACACCACACACACACACACACACACACACACACACACACACACATACATACACACAATGTTACAGTACAGAGAATGAGTATAATTCTAGTAACTCTAGTACCACAGATGAGGTCATTATGACAACTAAGATTATAAATATACCCACATACACATACCATTATCTATGACTGTATATCATTTTACAGTTTGGAAATGCAGACGTTTAGGTCATATGCCACACTGCTAGTAAGCTACACCCGTGCTTGAAAGTTTTTGAAACAATTAAAATGTTCTTTATTTCTGCATAAAAATATGACCTAAGACATCATTCGATTTTCCATCCAAAAAGTAGAAAATGATAACCCAACTAGACAAATGAGACAAAATATTATACTTGGTGATTTATTGGGAAAAATAGACCAATGTTATACAGTGGTGCTTGAAAGTTTGTGAACCCTTTAGAATGTTATAAATTTCTGCATAAATATGACCTAAAACATCATCAGCTTTTCACACAAGTCCTAAAAGTAGATAAAGAGAACCCCAGTTAAACAAAAATGAGACAAAAATATTATACTTGGTCATTTTATGATCCAATATTACATATTAGTGAGTGGCAAAAGTATGTGGAACCTGTGCTTTTGGTATCTGGTGTGATGATTTTCCCCCCCCCCCTGTGTGCAGCAATAACTGCAACTAAACGTTTTCCTGTAACTGTTGATCAGTCCTGCACACCGGCTTGGAGGAATTTTAGCCCATTCCTCTGTACAGAACAGCTTCAGCTCTGGGATGTTGGTGGGTTTCCTCACATTAATGCTCGCTTCAGGTCCTTTCCACAACATTTCGATTGGATTAAGGTCAGGACTTTGAACTTGGCCATTCCAAAACATTAACTTTTATTCTTCTTTAACTATTCTTTGGTAGAACAGACTTGTGTGGAGATTCAGTTCATGGACAGATGTCCTGGCATTTTTCTTTTAGAATTTGTCCGCCTTTTTAGAGAGAGATGATTTTTGTAACCTATTTCAAACATTACAGCTAGTCATTTAGCAGGCACCCCTATACAGAGCATTTCACAGCTCTTATACGATCTTATGGCCCAAGCAGTTGTGGGTTAAGGGGCCTAGGTCAGAGAGCAAAACAGTGAACATATTGGCAAAAAGTGAGATTTGACTCTGGACCTTCTGCTTCACAGTCCCCTTTACTGTACATAAAACTAGACCACCAGGTCACAGAATCATTGGTGGCAACATAGTATTTGCCTCCTCTTGATCCCCCACTTACTCTTGATTTACTATGTAAATCAGCTTAGCATCACTGGGGACCATCTACTTCCTTTGTTGTGCATCAGATTTTTTTTTTGGAGCAAACTTGGTTTTTGCTTGTATTAATCATGATAAGATTAAGTGCTAGTTCGGTTGTTAATTGTATAGAAGACCAGCTATTAAAATGTTTTAACACAGTGGTGACACTGGGCACTTCAGTTGGTTTACAAGTTATCCCTTCCTTTGTGACCTCACAGACTATTACCTAGCTTGTTCATGGATCCATTTGGAAGGGATTGGTTGATTTGAATTGTAAACAATGTTCCTGGAATTTCTTCCACTTTATAGCCAAATCTGTCATTTACAACTAGTGGACTTAGCAGGCAAACCCTAAATTAAACAGAGCCTCATTCAAACAGGCTCTTATTAAAATATACGATATTAATGGTCCCAAGCAGTTGTGGGGTTAAGGGCGTGGCTCAGAGAGCCAAACAGTGGGCATATTGGCAAAAGGTTGGAGATTTTGAACTCCTGGGAACCTTCTGCGCTCACAGTTTCAGTAAACTGTAATAACTAGAAACTAGGACCACCACGGTTCACCGAATCATTTTGTGGAAATTTAGTATTTGGCCTCTCCTCTTGGATCCCATTTAACTCTTGATTTTACGATGTAAATCAGCTCAACATCACTGGACCAATCTACTTTTCCTTTGTTTGTGCATCAGATTTTTTTTTAGCAAAAGAGTTTGGTGTTGCTGTATTAATCAATGAATAAGATTAAGTTGCTACGTTTTCAGTAGTTTTAATGTATAGGAAGGAAGGGACAGCTATTTAAAAAATGTTTTAACGACAGAGTGGTGACACGGCATCTGTAGCAATATAATCGCTATATAAATCACTGACTGGATCTGAGTCACTTTTTATGTACCAGTTTGGGCATGAGGGAGACAAGTAAAGATTGGTGGAACCTGATTGTGTTTATGGGTGTTTATGACAGTTTATTTTGGGGGGACAGTGGCATCTGTGCAAAACTGCACATGATATAGAAAGCTTCTTGCGTTGACTAGCCCTGTATGTCCTTCCTGATTGTTTGGCAGGCCATGCAGTGATGGTCGTCATGGATGAAGTGTGCTATTAAAAAGTTAAAAAGTGTGGGTCCAAAAAAAAAGTATTGGACAGCTTTTTGGTACTCGAATGCCATTTGGAGAGATATAGCATATGCATTTTTTGTTTCCATTTCACTTATTTAACATACAATATGTGGCTACAATGCATCTCATACCACTTCCTGAAGTTGGGTTGAACAGATATATGCATATGCATTTTTTTGTTTTTCCATGATTTTCAATTTATTTAACAAATAATGGTGGCTACAAATGCATCTCAAACAATATAAACCACTTCCCTGAAGTTTGTTGAGTGAAGAGATAAATCCAAATCGGCTATATATATAACACATCTTGGGGTGCTTTTACACATGCATTTTTATGTGGCTTAGACCTGTATGGAAACAATCCTGATACTCAAGGTGCATGGCACAATATAGTGTAAATGGGGTCTTGGATGCTTCATATTTGTAACGCTTTAGGCAAGGGAGGACATGGGAGGCAGTAGGTGCAAGTGGGTGAAGGTTTATTTACAGTGAACATTGTGATATATAACACACAAACAAACCTAAACTAAGAAAGGGGACAATCAACATGGCAATAAACACAAAGGACAGGCCTAACATGTGACAAACAAAGCTAACAAGGCTAATGCTAATACCACAGAAAACAATGCTAAACACAACTTCTAAAGCTAAGAAAACTATAAAATACAAAAGAACACTCAGGGGGGACAAACCAGGAGAAGAGGAGAGCCAAGGCAACCCAGGGAGTGAAGAGAAGCCAGACAAGGAAGTTCAGCACAGGAAGCGGGGTGTATATATATAGAGAACAGACCAGCAGGTGGCTACAGCTCCACCTGCTGGGTTGGAAGGAGGAAAAGCAGGGGGAGCTAAACAAGATGGATGCAAGCTGAAGGCTTGCATCATCATTGCAATATTAAACAACTGTAAATTGCATCTGAGACATCTTGTGTCTTACTTGTGTCTGACCCACTGGCACCTCCTCACTGGGGGTAGAAAAACGGCACAACTGTTCGACTTGCAAACATGGCCATTGACAATCAGATACATTCTTAAAGGCTGCCCCTTCACTTGACTCTGAAAGACAAACTTTCTGTAAAGAAAGAAATATGAAGAAACTTATTCATTCAAATCACATCGGAGATAATTCTTAACTTTTCATCCGGGGATAATTTAAAACACTTCATCTAATAAATGAGCTAAATTAAGAGTGAATGTAGCAAATATAAGTATGACAGTATATAGCCATTAATGTGCTGGAATGGCAATTCAATTTAAAATCCATATACTACTACCTTCAAGATGCATCGGACTGCCCAAAATGTGCCCTCTTCTATACTTTATGACCATAGCACACACTATGGACAGACGATCCTGGAGGACATGCAGAGCTGGGTCTCTTTGTGCCTGAAACTGATCTGCGCATAGTAGTAGCGTAAGATACAGCCGCATCAGCATCATTGGTTTATTAAACGTTAACTCCCAGAGTTGCAAAGTCCTCTTAGTTAATAGAAATTGAAAGAGATTGTAATGGAAATGTATGATGTTTGATGCAGCAACCATCTTTTGCAAATAATAACTGTAGCGAGTGGTCCGGTGTTATGAGCTGATTTATATATTATGTGGGATACAGTTTGGCTGACTGGAGATGTGTTTGACCAGAAGTATAAATATGTGTGGTTAAAAACCTGCCTGGATATAATCCAGAAACAAGACACAGCCAAAGGTTAAATACCATATCCTATACACTGCTGCTACTAATGTGTTCAAATTCAGATGACTTTCTTTTTCTTTCAGACACAGCGCCACTTGTTACGGCCAGTAGATCAGGAGGGCTCTGGAGATGAATTCTATGACGATGAGGACTTTCACTCTGGTTCAGGCTCTGGCAGTAAGTGTTTGCACTTTTGTGTGGATGTGTGTGGGAATGTGCTTGCATATTAAGCCTTGATAGATCTGTTATTGTCTGACGCAATGCTGTGAGTACCAACAGCATTTTCTTACAAAATGCTTACGTAGTAGAAACAATGTACCACAGGCTTAGGAGTAAGGTTAGTCATTGGACTAGGATCTGAGGAAAGGTAGTCTTATGTTTAATATCAAATGTTTGTGTGTGCGAGAGAGAGAGAGAGAGAGAGAGAGAGAGAGAGAGACTTGATGGTGAATTTGAGACAATAAGCCAGCAAATCTGCTTGAGTGTGGGGGTGGCAGCTGCCTTATATAAATGCCCTGCAGACGTCCAGTTCCCACACAATAGTATAATTTCCTCAATAGTCTGATTTGTCTCCAGTCTACCCCTTCACCACCCCCCCCCCCACACACACAAGCACAGGTTACAGACCCTGCCCTGTGAACCCGAACACTGGCAGCAAACTTTCCCATAATATTTTGTTCCGTAAAGAGTACCACAGTGTGTGATCACTCCCGTGTGATCACCTGATTGACAATCATTAATCGTATTGCTGTAAATAACATTAGATAGTCGTGTGAAATCTAGGCATAGACAGGCTGCTCCGTGTTTTGGTGTACCACTGGTTGAGTGACAGTAGTTTTTCTGAAGGGTTTTTTGAGTGGAGGCAGTGCCAAGACATTTGGTGTTTGTTAGAATAGTGTGTGTTACTGTAAATGATGTGTGTCATGATTTTCAAATGGCTAGGCGTTACTTACAAGTGCTATACTGCAGCTTTGCTGTGGCAGTCAATTTTATTAGATATATAGTATACACAAAAGTGGGGGAAAATTGATTTCTCTCTCTTCTCTCTCCGTCTCCTCTTCTCTCTCTCTTCTTCTCTCTCTCTCTCTCTCTCTCTCTCTCTCTGTCTACGTTCAGTCCCCAGAGATGGAAGTAGATCCCACTGAAATGGGTGTGTCCTTACACCACGGAAGAGCCCCTCCCCCTTTCAACTACACAGGCCACTGGACACGCCCCCTCAGCCCCACCCGCCGCAGAGCCAAGCAGCCCCCCGTTGCCAGAAATGGACAGAGAGAGTGGTATGGAATTGGAGAGGGAAAGTGAGATGGAACTGGAGATGGAGATCGAAACAAAGAAGGAGCAGGAGATGGAGCTTGAACAGGAAATGGAGGGAGTACAGGTAAAGGAGAGAGAGCAGGAACTGGAGAGAGAGAGGGAAAGAGAAAGGGCGAAAGTCAAAGAAATGGAGAGAGAAAGAGAAAGGGAGCGAGAACACGAAAGGGAACGTGAGAGACAGCGTGAACACGAAAGAGAGCATGAAAGACAGCAAGAGAGGGCACGGACTACAGTGGTGCCCAGGCATCGCGTGTTTCCAGTAGCGACCACAGACTCTTCTCCTACTGTGGCTGAAACGAACATACCCACTGAGGACATGGAGGACCTCAGCACCGCAGTAGAAGAAGAGGATATGTACGTCACCATGGAAACCTCCCTTGTTGATTTATTTAGCACAGAGGAGCCCATCACAGATGACATCACAACCACAGAAGTCCCTCCCACCACGGCTGCTTCGACTACAACTAGGCCAATCGCAATTCCAGCCACACCCAACTCCACACCGGTGCGACCACGGAAACCACAGGCCACTACCGGCGGGGTCCCTCTTCGACCTCGGAAACCACAAGCCACTCCCAGTCAAGCCACACCTACTGAAAGCAGCACACACCCAGTGCCAGCCTCTACAGTACAGGTAACACTTGGCACTGCAAGGTTTCCAAAAGCAGTGAGTAGCCTGAACTAAAACTGGGGTGAAAGTTCACGGGGATTTGCGCATCAGAGGGTCCAAAATTTAGTAAGGACTCAGCAGTTGGTGTTAGCCCGCTATCAAAGAGTACAAAGTTTGAGTCTCAGTGGTGCCTCCATTGAGGTCAGATGCTGCACATGAACAGTTGCCTGTGAATGGCCTTGAGGACGTTGGATGTTGCAGTGAACACATGCACATAATAATCTGATAACTGCAGGAAATCAGATTTCCTCAGTAATCCGATCAACGAGTTTACATGCACTTGAGTAAACAGATACTGGGAAACCTCCGGGTGAACATGACTCAGGCAATAATTATATTTCTACTTTGCAGCCAGCCAATAATCTCACAGAAAGGATGTAAATTTAACTTCCTTCCGTGCTTTTTGTGAACATGGAACAACTTTACCGGCAAATATTGATCATCTTTTTTATGGTTTCTGGTTGTTCACAGTGCTGCCCTTCATACAGCTTTCTCTATATCCCAGCAAAGACCGAGATGAGCTTTGAAGCTGACCTTCAAAAGCTGAGATGGGCTTTTTTGAATGAGCCATTTCACAGCTGCTGCATTTAATTCCAGGGTTGCCAGATCAAGCAACCAGGCCTACGGAAACAAGCCCAAAAGAAACAAATTAGCTAAAAAACTGGTGACCTACTACAATGTGAGAGAGGGACCACTTCTGCGATGAATACAGCGATTCTGCGATTGAACTGTTTAATGTACAGTCATGGTTCAAACCCCGTTACGTAGATCATCGCTCTGTGTGCTGCGCTGTGTGTTTTGGAGTTGGAGTTTTGTTTCGCTTCTAATAGATTTAAGTTTAAAAATGAAAAATCTCCCATATAAATGCATTGACAGAATGTTCCGATTCGAATTATAAGTGACGAAATTCAAATTGTAACTGAAATGGATAATGTCACCACAGAGCACTCAGTGAGACTCAGTGACCTGCTGATACATCTTCTGATACATAAACATATCAGAGTATTAGGACACGCCTCTGCACATGGCCAAAAATATTGGGACATGCCCCTGTATGCTGTCAAAAGTATTGGGACACGCCCCTGCACGGGGCCAAAAGTATTGGGACACGCCTCCGCATGCGACCAAACGTATTAGGCCACCTAGCAACACCATAGCAACAACCTGGGACACGATAGCAATCACATGGGACATCATAGCAATCACCTAGCAACACCTTAGCAATCACCTGGGACACCATACCAACCGCCTAGCAACCACCTGCTATACCTTAGCAACCACCTAGCAACACCACAGGAACTAACTGGGAAACCTTAGCAACCACCTTATAACACCATGGAAACCACCTAGCAACCACCTTAGTAACACCATGGAAACCACCTAGGAACCACATAGCAACACCTTAGAAACCACTCGCCCCCACACAGCCAAAAGTATTGGGACATGCCTCCCATGCAGCCAAACGTATTAGACCACGTAGCAACACCATAGCAACAACCTGGGACACGATAGCAATCACATGGGACATCATAGCAATCACCTAGCAACACCTTAGCAATCACCTGGGACACCATACCAACCGCCTAGCAACCACCTGCTATACCTTAGCAACCACCTAGCAACACCACAGGAACCAACTGGGAAACCTTAGCAACCACCTTAGCAACACCTTGGAAACCACCTGGCAACCACATAGCAACACCTTAGCAACCACCCGCCCCCACGCAGCCAAAAGTATTGGGACATGCCTCCCATGCAGCCAAACGTTTTGGGACAAACCCCACCCCCAACCCCACACACAGCCAGCAGTATTGGGACACGCACTTGTACGTGGCCAAAAGCATTGGGGGACAAGCCACATTCTTTCCGTTTGCCACATTTCAAGCACTGTTGTAGTTCTTTCAGGAAATGCAGATCTAATTTAGATTAATATCACACCTTAAGATTACTATCACATGTAAAGATGATTAAGGAAAAGACATCCATATTATTTTCATATAAACAGAGCAGTAGGTCCAGCAGTTTGGAGGTAAATGAAGTTTGAATGTTGCCAATATATGAGCAACAACCGACATCAGCATAATAAGCCATATCTAAAAGCTTGAAGTTGTGTGTTTAAACAAGGATCTACAGTAAGCTTTTTACCACTGGCGCTCCTGATTTGAAATGAGCAGGAGCATGCAAAAAATCCTCTAGATTAGGCATCAAAACAAGTTTTGGTTCAGCAAAGCATGGGACTAGAGAAACTGGATGTTCCTTTTTGTTAAGGCAGAATGAGGAAATGATCCAACTTTGCTTATTGCAAATGTCACAGGTAGCTTTAATGCATAACAAAGGTAGATTGAGGGAACGGTTTCTGAGCCGTTCTTACTGAAAAATAAATAAATAAAACACAATTATATAAACATAAAGCAATATACATAATAAAACTTAATTTGTAATAATTGAAATGTATGTTTTATTTTAAAATAGTTTGTACCTGAATCTATTATATATACGCTATACAGTGGGGCAAAAAGGTATTTAGTCAGCCACTGATTGTGCAAGTTCTCCTACTTAGAAAGATGAGAGAGGTCTGTAATTTTCATCATAGCTACACTTCAACTATGAGAGACAAAATGAGAAAAAAAAATTGTATAGTTGAAGTGTACCTATGATGAAAATTACAGACCTCTCTCATCTTTGTAAGTAGGAGAACTTTTTTGCCCCACTGTATATAATAGAGTACATAGAGTACGTCCTACATAGGAATTAGGCGGCAAGGGCACTCACTACATATTGAGACAGACCTGATGAACACTCAGTAACAGCGCTGGCGCACTCGGGTCAAAATCTCTTCTCGCTCAAGTGCTCCCAAATAAATATACCATTTCTTTAAAAAGATGGTGCAAATGTGTAGAAAATGCTCACACTGTAGAACCCCGATAAAGGTCAAGATAAATAAGCAGTTAAACACATAAACAACAGTTAGTTCTAACAAAGGTTAATTCTTCTTATGAGTGGAGATATACAGTGTTTGTCATCAAAGACTCGATATGATTTTGATCCTTCACTTAACTGCCATTGCTTTTTCCTCTCAGGTGAGAACACCAGACGGAAGCATAAACAATGATGTTGCTGGTGCTCGTCCCAGTGGGGACTCTGAGGATGGAGGTCGGCGAGGAAATGAAGTGCATGGAAAAGGCGTGCCGGATTCAGGGATGGAGCCTGATTTGATGGGCAACACAATAGATACAGGAAGTTCAGCTGCTCAACTTCCTCAGAAAAACATCTTGGAGAGGAAAGAAGTCTTAATAGGTGAGCAAAACAAGAGACATCCGTTGTGTTTCAGGTGAAAACACCAGTGCTTGGATGTGTATATAAAACTGTCTCTCTGTCTGTTCTGTTCAAGCTGTGATCGTTGGAGGTGTAGTTGGAGCTCTCTTCGCTGCTTTCTTGGTCATGCTACTGGTTTACCGGATGAAAAAGAAGGATGAAGGCAGCTACACTCTGGAGGAACCCAAACAAGCCACAGTCACCTATCAGAAACCAGACAAACAGGAGGAATTCTACGCTTAAAAACACACACTTCTTGCATCCTTCCATACTTTCAGCCTATTCTTCCTCTGACATTCTCTCCTCCCTTCATCTCTCTCTCTGTTTTTCTCCTGACTCCCTCATTTCTCCATGAAGAGTGCCTCTCACTCAGCGGACGTAGGACTTTATTTTGAATGGGAGAATAAGATTTAGAAAATGGCTGTGGACAGATTTTTGGCTAATGGGTAGGATTCCAAATGTACAGAGTAAAGAAAAAACCCTTTTTGTAAGTACATGTTGCTATTAATACATTTAAGGTCGTTGTTCTATAAAATAATCACACAAACCCTTTTTGTAAAGACATACTTGCTCTTTAACTGCACAATATTCCTCTCTAGCTGAACGTGGGAGTCAAGAAGCATGAACGAGGGACTGAGGAAGGAAGCGAGGGCGCAGGGGGTCATGGAGGGATGCAGTGGGATGAGGGGGAGGGAGGAGATTTAAAAAAAAACAAAAACAAAGATGAGAAGGGAATTGAGAGAAATTTGGAGACTGTATCATTTCAAACAGATTGTGCTTCTGTCACAAAGGTCAATCGTTGTGTGGTGCCTTCCATTTCCCTGGTGCTAGAAGCTGAGCTCGAGCGTAGCACGTAGTATATAGCACGTGTGCCTGGTTGTATGTGTGGCTGTGTGGCGTAAGCGTGCTGCCATCTGTGACTTTAGCCCAGTCACACAGCCGCACACACACACACAGACGCACACAGTATGGCTCCCCCTGTCGGTGAGAGTACGTCAGCAACGCTGGCCTCAATGGCTGTAGTAGTTAATTATTCTTTTGGAGCAGGGAGGCTGACAAAACTATGATTAACACAGCATATATAAGCATTAAGGACACATTTGCTGTGGCGAAGCGCATGCAAAGAAACAGAGGACTAGTCCGTTCTCCGTTCTGTACAAAGACAATTAGTCATCACTAGTAAAAAAACAGTAATATATCAGCAGCTCTGAATGGAAGGTAAAAGATAATAATATTAATAGCGAAGGATATTATCTATTTAGCTGTGCAGTAAAAGTTTTATTGGTGTAAATACTTTTTACTTTACTTGATCATGCTTTTAATTATGCCTTTTACTGGACATATTTGTGTACACATATGCTGTATCACCAAAAATATCAGTTCCATTGGCAACGTGTTACAGCAGTCTAAAAAAAAAACAATTTATTTGATACAGTGGACTCTGTTTTTGTTGATGAACAAGACAAGCTTTTTCAGTATTTTATTGATGTTCAATCAGGTTTTTGGCCTTTTTGTAAAAAGCACAAGCTCACAAGAATGTGTTTCACTCGCTCATTCGTACTCACATATCCACACAGTCACACACACTGCATCTGGGTCGGAGATGGATTTGGTTTCAGTAGCAAGCCAAGGATTAATGGTTCAGGAAGAATACCAACATAAGCGTTCAATACAAGCATACTTACAGGATACAGGAATTATTGTGAGGTTGCAGAGACAGGTTGCGAGAGTCTGCGTGGCTGCTTAGGAATTTGTCCTAACATTGTTTCAAAGCGCTGTACATTTGAGGTCACTACAATAACATGGCTGCACAGTTGGAGTTAGGAAAAAGTGCATGATGTAGCAATAATGCAGCTGTTAACATTGAGGCAGCCATAATGCTGTCACCCATCAGTGCTGCTGAGGGAAATTGTACACTCACTCTCATCCGCTGCCTGGCTTTATGTACCCGGACAAAGCGCTGTAGGACGAGACAGCTTGGCGTTACCTGTGAGCTAGGAATCATTCTTTGTGCCACAGCATTGGGTCACATTTGGGATGGGTTGCATGCCACTTAAGAGAGACCACAGCACAATCATTATAGCGGTGCAAAGTGGCACTCAATATGTTCCTCACTGCCCACTGTAGCGGATCGCTGGCAGTGTGTCCAATTTATGAAACATATCACCACTGATGCGACGGTTGATGATGCTACAAAACTTCATAGACTGCACTGAATCACATTACTTAGTTCAACCATATCCATTTTCTATGTACCCCTCCATTTGGAGCAGCAATACTTGACAGCTCAGTCAATAAAGCATACAGGCATTCTCAATCAGTTTACAGAGTGCCTATGAGTTCGTTTAAAGGCGTGTCAGACTCCAGGATTAAGGATTCTGCTGTGCATTCTCACCTGATTCTACCTATCAGGTAAATACCAAGGCCGTAATGGACGGATCGAATTTGCTGCGTTAGGGAAAGTAATATTTGTATAGCTGTAGCCCTTCAGCACTGGAGTCTGACCCCCTGCAATTCAGAAGATATTGGGAAATCTTGGCAGCGTGTGAGGTAGCTGTGCATTGAAGATTGTAACATCTCTACTGTAATTGTAGCTTGAATATTACACTCTAACCTGTATCATGTCATGCCTGTGTGTGCATGTGTTCCCATGCACTGGCTTGAATGTATCTGTCGGAGGATCTTTTCTTTCTAGGATTATTTTTAATGCATGAGAGGGTTTTGTGAAGCAGCGTTTTTTTTCCTGCGTAATTGAATAGCTGGCAAAATATCTAGGTTTACTGATCTCACTTTATAAAATAATTCCCAGGACACACTTCTCCTTTCACACATTACTGTAGAGAATCCCACCACAAAACCGCTGTGCAAAACTCTGCCGGTCCCAATGTAACACCTTACAACCAGACCTTCAATAATGTTATTGCAACTTCAGAAAACGGAAACTGGTTGTGAATCAATACGCTAACATGTTGCCACATTCTCAGTTCTTCTCAAACAGAGCAATTTTACAACTTATTGCCTTACACACTCAGTTCACTCGTTAGTTTATAGGGAAGTCTCAGGAGCTACAACAAATAAGCTTCCAGGGCCCAAGATGTGATTGATTTTTAAACATATGAGACGATTTCCAGTATGGCTGCAAGCTTACAATAACTAGGTACCACCCAAGAAGACACTCCACCTGGCTCACCTATATATATATACACATACACACAGTGGAACCTCAGAATTCAGACTTAATTGGTTCCAGAAAGCCATTCGAACTCCGATTTGTTGGAAGTCAGAATCAAATTTCCCCATAAGAAGTAATGTAAATCGGATTAATCAGTTCCCCACCCCCAAATGATCGCTTATATTCGTATGCAATTAATGATTGCAAGCATGAATAAAGCAAATGAATGTATCACAATAATAACCAACAATAAATATTCAAAATTAGTGAAATATAAAGACATGAAATAAGTGACAATAAAGTGAAACTTTGTAGTCACTGAGCCTCCAGTTCTTCTTGTTTTGGGTTGTACAATGATTGGCAAAGTGTATTTGTGCATTATCGCCACCGACTGGACTGGATTACACGTGTGTATCATGTTTGGAAGATTGCACCACTGAGTGTTTTATTTAGGGTGCCCATGCTTGAAGTCAGAATTTTTGTTCAAATTTGGGGGCAAAAAAAATCTAAACGGGCCGTTCGATGTTTGTCCGAATCAAGTGAAGAGGTGTTCGAATTCCGAGGTTCCTCTGCATAGATAGATAGCTAGATATACCAACACAACACACTTACACCCTCACATACTCACCAACACACCTGTTCACTTGAAAATGCCTGTTTTTCTCCATCTGCTTGTAGCCTGTCACTCTTTATACCCATGGCCAAATAACAGGCAGGCCGTCCTGTGTCTGTGTGCCAATCACAGACTAGCATGGTCTTAATGTTATGGTTGACCGTTGTGTTTTATACATGTGCATTTTTATGAGCTGATTTTTTTTTCATTTGATAGTTTGTGTATACAGAGGCGACATTCTGTCACTAATATGCCACTCTGTTCTAAATAAAAGACCTGATTGGGTACTGGTGTAACTCTTATGCTGTCTTATTTCACTAAATTTAGTTCACAAGGGCACATAATATAATATTAAATAGAAATTCTGCAATAATTGCAAAAGGGTATGTTTAATCATATTGAAATATATGAATGCCCAGGTAAGTGCCTAATGTAAATACATATTTGGACCTACATTACTAAGCTCAGAATTGACTGGACAGAGCACCAGTTCATCATAATGTTCCATAAATGCACCAACCAATCATCAAATTGCACCTCCACACAATATTTGAGCCTAGGCTCTAAGGAACTGTCATTTCCAGCAACCGGCTCTTCCCACTGAGCAGGGACTAAATTGGTAGTTAACATATTGTTGGGAATTAATTGGTAGTCTGTACTAATATATTTGATATTTTCCGCCAGTGTGTCGTACTGTATCTTATACTGTTACTGGTTTGGATGTAACACCTTACTTAACCCCTGTGGCAGTACTTTATTCGTAGACAGACATTTAAGTAAAACCTATCAAATATTTGGTAAAAGCTAGCAAATAATTTCACATTATACATGTACTGAAGAATAACCACTCTTATTTCCAATCAGCTGTAGGGGCACATCTGAGTATAGAAAATAAGCTTGCTACATACTAAATAGATTAAGTGATTTAACACTAAAGTGGTTATTACATTACATTTACAGCATTTAGCAGACGCCCTTATCCAGAGCGACTTACAATTGATACAGTCTCACAATCCAAGCAATTGTGGGTTAAGGGCCTTGCTCAAGGACCCAACAGTGGCAGCTTGGCAGAGGTGGGATTTGAACCCCGGACCTTCTGGTCCAGAGTCCAGTACCTTAACCGCTAGGCTACCACAGTCCCACTTTCACTCTGTCATGTTTGAGAATTGAAGAACAAATTGAAAGCATGAGCCTATCAAGCTTCTGGAATGATGTTTGGGCTTTATGGGAAATGTAGTGCCTTTATTGAATTTGCATGGGATGTCATGTAGTTCTGCTCAGCATTACAGAATAAAATTGACTTTCTGCCATTCTGATTTTACTTGGGCATGTGCCCTAGTACAGTGGATCTGATGACACCCCTGATTAACAGCGTATGTTACTTATTCATAATAATTATAATATATTGCACACAGTTGTTTATTGTTGACTCAACAAATATTTGGAGAAACAGCCATGTTGTTTTTTTCTTTCCATTTAGCAGGTGATTCCAGCTTACTGGCAGGGCTGTGCTTTCAATTAACTGAAGCTGTATTCTTTTAATAGAAATGGTCACACAGTGACTTCACTGAAAGCAGACTCCAAATAAGATGGTGACGTGAGAAATATGAGAAAGAAACCTTCAAATAAACCATTATATAGGAAACACATCCTTTTCAGGGCAAGAGCAAAAGTAATTATCTAGCTGAATTAATGGAAATTGAGCAGTATTATGTAGAACGTATAAAATGTTCAGCGTTGTATGAGGCTTGATAGAATAAAACTGGTTGAACTGCCATTGTGGAAAAGTCATCTGCTAGCTCAAATTAAAAATGATTTAATAAATAACTCAGCCAATAAATAAAGGCTCAGCAAACTGAATCAGTCCCTGAGAGGGATTGGCTAGCTCTGACAAAAACGTAGGTCTGTTTTTTCTCTGGTTTTCAGTCCAACTCCCTGTTTTTCCATCACGCATCATTTGATTTTAATTTAAGTTCAGTTGACATAATCAAACCATTATTTTTTAGCCTCACATATTCCCATGAGATTGAAAACCTCACCTACTAAAATTATTCCTAGTTTATCATTCCAGTGGAATATTTCATTTGGAATAATCCATATTGTTCCAATTAGTCATTAGTTTTTTTTTTGTTTTCATACTTCATCAATTATCCCAATTAGTCAGTTTGTGTTCCCTATGTTTTTACTTTATTTTATTTGAATTTGTTAC
The DNA here is from genome assembly GCA_025084515.1 of Ancistrus triradiatus. Lineage (NCBI taxonomy): Eukaryota > Metazoa > Chordata > Actinopteri > Siluriformes > Loricariidae > Ancistrus > Ancistrus triradiatus. The sequence continues at coordinate 44,538 of JAJAGP010004682.1, forward strand.
ACACTCTTTGAACAACCATCTTTCCACCAGCTTCCAATCATTCTCACATTTTAATACCATTATTCCATCATCCTTGGAGACTACATAAAAATAATATGCTGATCATTTACATTTACAGCATTGAGCAGATGCCCTTATCCAGAGCGACTTACAATTTATACAGTCTTACAATCCAAGCAATTGTGGGTTAAGGGTCTTGCTCAAGGACCCAACAGTGGCAACTTGGCAGAGGTGGGATTTGAACCCTGGACCTTCTGGGCCAGAGTCCAGTACCTTACCCGCTAGGCTACCACAGTCCCCACCTTACACTTAAATAATCTTGTCAGGTATACAATTATTTGACACTGGTTTAAAAAAAAATGAATCCATTCCAAGGTGTATAGTTCTGTCCAACACTGTTCAGTCTTCAATTCTAGCCAAGTCTCCAAGTATTATCTCACCATCTGCACTTCCAGGAGCGTTATCAGGGAATCACAAGCTCCACTTCCAGGCCAGGTGCCCATTATGTTTAATTAGTCTTACATCAACAAAGCCCACTGTCATTGCACCAGTGTTTTGGGTCACAGTGACTTGGCAAGTTTTCACGTTCTTTGCTTTTATACCTAAGCGTATTACAATCAACCACACTAATCATCTTCAAAAGTCACAACACACTTAAGTTTCTCAGGTATCATTGCCAAACCAGTACTCTGGAACATTTGACAGACTTTTAGGCA
>JAJAGP010004683.1:0-45217 GCA_025084515.1 Ancistrus triradiatus
TGGACAGGTGTTTTTTATACAGATAACGAGGTCAAACATGTGCCATTAATACAGGTAACCAGTGGAGGACACAAGAGCTTCTTCAAGAAGAAGTTACAGTTCTGTGAGAGCCAGAAATCTTGCTTGTTTGTGGGTGACCAAATACTTATTTTCCACCATGATTTACAATTGAATTCTTTAAAAATCCTACAATGTGATTTCCTGGATTTTTTTCTCATTTTGTCTCTAATAGTTGAAGTGTACCTATGATGAAATTTACAGACTTCTTTCATCTTTCTAAGTAGGAGAACTTGCACAATCAGTGGCTGACTAAATACTTTTTGTCCCACTGTATATATTGTCTCGCTCTATCACAAGTGCAATGGTAGCAATTTTGTTCTCCTGTCATATGAACTCCAGTCATTCACTACTCCTGTACACTCCTTCTACCCAAACCAAGTTCAAGTTTAAATGGAGTCCTAGGAGGGAAGTTGTTTCCAGTAATGGTTTCATTATTCTTCAAAGCTCTAGCTACTGAAATGCTGTAGCCTGCAGAATCCTAGTTTAAAATAAATTCAAGTCATAGAATGTCTAAAGTATATAAATTATAAATAATTTCATAAGTCCAGGTCAAGGACTTCACTGTTTGTGCAAATACATGCTGAATTTTGTATAATTATGTCTGAAACATTGGTTTGTAAAATTAATGGACATGGCTGTGGACATGTAAGTAATTATGCAGTCACCACATCATATAGGCCAGCAGAAGTCGTTGTTCTTGTGCATGGAGATGATATGTTGACTGGCATCTTCTCCCTGAGGCACACCCAGTCTTTCTTGTACCATGGTTGACCTGACTGGAAGTCATCACTGGGACTCTAACCTGGCAAAGTTTATTTCATATATTTAAATTTTACTTTATTCTACCTTAATATAGTTTAAATCATTGGTGTTTTTATGATTAGGATGTTCGTCTTCTTCTTTTTATTCTTCTTTTTCTTCTTCTTCTTCATCTTCATCTTAATCTTCTTCTTCTTCTTCTTCTTCTCCTCCTTTCAGCTACCCCCATTAGGGGTCACCATAGCAGATACCATTTTAGCGCAAATCACTCCTTGTGCACTTCACTACCCATAACACCCAGTCTGCACACTCTTCTTCACCTTTACTGCACTATCCATTACTTTGAATACTCAACCCCAAAAATTTTACCCTCTCAGCCCTCTCCATGCTCACCTCAAAGTTCAATCTACTCTCACTACAGAACGCAATACCATCTGTGAACACCATAGTCCACAGAGACTAATATCTAATCTCGTCCATCAACCACCATTGCAAAAAAGAAAGAGCTTGGAGCCGATCCTTGATGCAATCCCACCTCCACCTTGAATACTTATATCACGTCTTCTGCACACTTCACTGGTATCACAGTTTCCTCATACATATCCTGCACCACCCTCACATACTTCTCTGCCACTCCCAACTACCACAACTCCTTTCTCAGCACCCTCAGCTTTCTCTATTTTCAAAAACATACAGTGCTACTGCTTCTGGCCTTCTTCATATACCTCTCCTTCAACTACACTTCCCCTTTTCCCAACTTCAAGTTGTGACTGATCAATATCTGTGCCATAATACATGTCCACTCTCTACACATACATTCACTTTCCAACATTTTGTTAAACAATATGGTTAAAAACTCCTCCTACAGTCCTTCTAAACATCTAGGTCAACCACCTTTCCATTCTTCACTCTTTTCATAGTTCTCCTCAGTTTGTCCTTGCTAATCCCCTGCACTTCCTGTATTATCTCCATGTTATCCAACATTCTCTCTCTATTTCTTCATTCATAAGATTTTTCACTTTCTACCTTCTCAATACACTATCCTTGCTTATCAGTTCCACCTGCATACTTTATTCATTCTAAACTGCTGTAGTTCCTTGAATTGTTTCCTCTGTCTGGCAAACTGGTACAAGTCCTTGTCCTGTTCCTTAGTGCCCAACTTCTCATACAGCTTTCCTTAGCATTTTCTACTGTACCTCTATCTTCACCTCATGCCACATCTTCTTGTATTCCAGGCTACTTTCTTCATCTCTCTGACTATACCAATTTTTTTTTTTTGCCAAACTTTTCCTTATTACATTTTACTGTATTTCTTCATTCCACTAACAATTATCCATGTCTTCCTTCCTCTATCCAGGTGGTATATGAAGTACCTTCCTAGTTGACTCCCTCACCACTTCTGTACCAGTTGTACAGTTGTCCAGCACCTCTGCACCATAATCCAGTGCCTGTCTCATCTCCTCCCTGTATTTCAAACAGTCTTCCTCCTTAAACTTCCACCATCTGACCCCTCTGATCTTTGTTGAACTCTCTACTCTTTCCTCTTTTTCACCTCCATAGCAAACCTAACAACCATGTTGTCCTAGCTACACTTCTCTCTTTGGCCCAATCTTAGAGTTCCCGATCTCTTTCAGGTTGCATCATCTCCTGATAGAACATTGTGTGCACCTTTCCTTCTGCACTCCTTAAATCCATCACCCTTCCTCTTAATATGCAATATTCATCACCATGTCATTTCCATCCTTATTTCAAAATCCCACCACATGTGCCCTCCACATCCCTCCCCTTGACACCATACCTACCCAGGACCTCCTTATCACCTTTGTTCCCTTGATCAACATGCCCACTGAAGTCTGCTCCAGTCACAACACTTTCTTCCTCAGGTACAATTTCTACCACTTCATATAACCCACTCCAGAAATCTTCTTTCTCCTCCATCTCACACCTCACTTGTAGAGCATATGCCCTGATGACATTCATCATCACCTCTCCAATTTTCAGCTTCACACTCATCACTCTGTCAGACACTATTTTCACCTTCAACACACTTCGAGTATACTCTTCCTTCAATATTACTCCTACACCATTTCTCCTCCCATCCCCACCATAGTATAACAATTTGAAACGACCTCTGATGCTCATGGCTTTACTCCCCTTCCATCTGGTCTCTCATACAAACAGTATATCTGCCCTCAGCTCTCTCACTTTACCAGTCATACTGAAAACTTAAAAGCTCTCTAAGTTCTACTCTTCCTCCTCTTCCGCTGACTCCAAACATGGCTTCCCCTCTCCTATTACTCCTTTGCTCAACAGTATCATAGTTTCCACCAGTACTGCTGCTGGCCAACAGGTATCCTAGGCCTCACCCAATCTTATATGGAAGTCTCTTTTGCTATCTGCATATTTTGGTTTGAGGTGGCACACTGGCTCAGTGAGTAACACTGTCCAGGTCCTGGGTTCGATCCCATTTAGGTTGGTCTGAGTCCTTTCTGTGTCTGAGTCTGCATGTTCTCCCTGTGTCCATATGAGTTTACTCTGAGGACTCCAGTCCAAAGACAGTACAGGGACATGCTTTAGGTTAATTGACTATAACTAAAGTGGCCCAGTGTGAGGGTGTGTATGAGTTGTGAATGTATGTTCCCTACAATGTATTGGCACCGCTGTCTAAGGGTTGTCCTCCTGTTCCTCCTTCCTTGCGCTGGCTCCTGCACCACCTTTCCCACGACACTTTCCAAGAATGAAATGTATAGAAGAAAGTGAAATAAATAATGATATTTTGATTTGGAATAGGTTTTAGTTAACCTATGCCCTTCCTGTACACAACACCTTCCCCACGTATAATGGGCATGGACAGGAATAAAGAATCACATTGCCATTTGCAACCTTGTTGCTGGGTTATAATTAGATGTTTGTTCTTACTAAAGTATCATCCTGTCTTAAAATGTAAAAGCTAATTCTTGTCAAAATTGTTCTTTATGGACACAAGGTTTGGTTTTTAAGTATTCTGTTTCCATCCAAAAATTAACAAAAAAGAATGGTTATAAAGAAATGCTTATATTCATTACAAAAAAGTCCATCACTGCCAGAAACACCAGAGACTGAAAGCTGAACTAGAAAAAAAATGTGACAGGGTAAAACCAAGGTTTTTTCAGTGTTCATAATAGCACTTGGGGCTTGACCTCTAAACTGGAAGATTGGCTATCTTGAAAATGACATAATCAATCACAGCCTTCGTAAGCGCAATACAAGAAGGAAAAAAAGCACTCGGATCCAAGGTCTACAGTAGGAAACCTGAGTGAAAGTGAAGATACAGTACCACCAACCAGAAAGATAACACATGTACCGCATATACAAATATAAATTTGTATAAATCTGGTAGGTTAAACAGCACAAACTTTAAGCTATTTCTAAAACTAGGCATTTGTCTTCAGTCACTAAAAATGAAATTGTAGCGGTAGGATTGAGCAGCTGAAAGGACAACAGTGAAGGTGGAGTGATGGGTCACATAATGGTGTGTCTGGTAGCAGCCTATTATATCAAGGTGTTATGACTTGTCAAAAAAAAGCTGACGTTTACACTGTAGCAAAACTCTAGTATTATTGCTCTGTAACAGCTGATTCAGCTATCTGTTCGTGTGTGTGTGTGTGTGTTATGGATACAAGAGGTGGCTCTTTTATGCTGATATGAGGCCAATGCTTGCTTTCATACTTTTATAAAAGTTGGGTGATGATTTCAGATCAGAAATGGACAACTGACAACTATGACATCAGAGTCAGCCGTTAACATTTTTAATTAATGGGGATCAGCTGGCCAGAAACCATAATATTCTGCTACATATTTACACAGCATAGCACAGGGTTTCTTAAATAGCTTGTTGCTTCCTTAATATTTCTAAAATGATGTACATACACTACCATTCAAAAGTTTACACAGCTACTTATTAGAGTTTTGTATTTGTACTAATTCCATATTATGTTGAAGGCATCAAAAACTTAAAACATACTCAACATGGGGTGCTGCACTGTGGTGTGACACATGTCTCCCATACCCAGCATAAATACATATTTTCTGTAACTTGTACCATAGTACTCTTTTCCGTCCATTCTGTCCAGAGATTGACATGTTACTTTCATGCATCGATGAGCCTTTGGCATCACACCTGTCACGGGTTTAATGGTTTGTCCATCCTTGGACCACGGTTAGCATGTATTCACCGTGTCTGTCCCCACAATCCATGTTTAGGAAATGCTCCGACACTCATCCTGACACAATGAGTTGTGCCTTGTTAAATCGCTCATGTTTGTCTTTACTCCTGAACATGTCCGCTCCCCCCCCCTCTTCCAATACTCAACAAACAAGAACTGACTGTTTCACTTGACTTTCTAATGTTCCCAGAAGCTTACAAGTGGTTATTGTACTGATACATCACAGCATTAATTTGGTAATTCGTGTTGTGTGGTTTTTATGATCAATGGAATATAATATTAAATATCTGTATTTCTTTTTTTTTCTACTTTTTGACCCCTGCTAATCCTGTTAGGGTCAACAGCACTGGCCTCTCCATAGCCTAGGTGCTGATTCACAGGATGCAGTCAAGCTGTACCCTGAACAGGGCTCTAGTGCATTGTGGGGCTGGAGTAGGAGTCACTGTTTGAATGGCCTGTGTTACGAGCGACCCCATCCCTTCAAAAACCCGTCCCTCAGACCCCAGCCCAACCGCACCTGTGTGAAGCTCAACCGTCCATAATGCACCACCAGGACTCAGTCAAGGTCACCACGGTTGTCCTAGCATTTAGATAACTGCTCACACCATCGCCATATAGAAATAATAAGTGATAGCTAATAAAAAAAATTATGAAAATAAACCACATAGAGAACATAATTCCTCAGGCAGGCCCTCAATGGCATAGCATCCAATTACTCTTTCCCACAAATGCAGTGACAAAACTTGCAGTCTTCAGGCAGCCAGTCGACATCATAACAGGCACAATTAGTCTGTCTGAAAGAGGAGGCTAGGCAGGGGATCACCCATTTTTACTTCAGTTGGGTTTCTGAAAGGAATGCTTTGTTGTAGGGCTCCCTGTAAAACCATTTAGGTTTATGTTAATAAGCTTTAGGCTCCTTACCAAACTTTTTAAAGAGATTATACAGTCTCGTGGAAGGAGTTTGGGCACCTTTGGTAAAATCACACAAAAAGAACATAACAGCCTATGCAGGTAACCAAACTGAATATGAACCTTTCTGGTTAAGTCTCAGAACTTATTTGGCTTGTTCATATTTACAGAAATGTGCCATTTAAGTTTGTTCCTTACAATGGTTATTTTGTATTTAGAAAATTAACAAACCACCTAGTCTGACCAGGGGTGCACAAACTTTTATCTTATAGCAAATATAATTTTAAGAAATATTCATATTTTAAGAAATATTGATTGAAGTCAGATATTCTAACTTTTAGAGCTAGAGGAGCCAGACGAGAGCTGTGTAAATACGTTTCAGGTAAATTGGAGCAGGTTGGACGTAGAAGAACAGAGGCACAGGGGACCAATCAGCATTAAGATAAACGAACCTGTGCCTGAGCAGCTGTTGTTAACCTATATGAACCAGTTCAGTCACAAAACTCGTACCACTTACCTCACCTAACCGACCCTGAACCCACCCCTCTCTCTCAACCTTTACTTTTTCATTTTGAGGGAAGCTAACGAGTGTGCAACTATGATGAACGGGAAGATGCTGGTGTTCATTTTCTTGTTTTTGCTCGGTTTATTCAACGGTTCTCGTGGCGGCAGAGAGGAGGTGGTGTTCAGGAAGGTGCTTGAGCTGGTGTCTCCTGGAGAAGAGACGCTGAGTGACGCCGGACTGCGCTCCTTTATTCAAACCTTACAGAAACGTGTGCAGTGTAACACCGCGGTGTCGTGTGGAAAGGTACGTTTTCTATTTAGGCTACACAGGAACAGTGTCGTGTGGAAAGGTTGAGCTCTTCGTTTCAGGATTCAGAGAGCTTTCGAGGGGTCGAGGTCCAAACACCTGTAGCTCTATGCTTCAGACAACTAAACGCGGCATATTTTAATACATAGCATAAAAGTACAATATTGTTGTTTAAAATTCAATTAATTTACAAACAGTAACCAGTATTTTTATACTGTACCTATTTGTCAATTCTTGACCGAGCCAATATTAATTCTGCCATTTCCTCTGATGTTTGACTGAGTGCCAAAGTTACGTTAAAATCAACGTTTGCCGTGCATTTATCTAGGCTACGTATTTTACGATTTACTAGGCTAAAACAAATGAACACCTTTGTAAACGTCCAGTCTTTACCTCAGTCATTTTCACCGTGTAATTCAATTGCACCAAGCAAATGAGCAGTAAAACCGCAACAGAGAAGATTCCAGAAAGTATGTTGTGTAAAGATAAACGCACGAGACCGTTTGTCCCAAAGCAGTCCAGGTTGCTGTTATTGTTGTGTTTTTCAAAGTTTCTCTATATAAAACAACAGACAATGTCCAGCTGTCCTTTAATTCTAAATTACAATGGTCGAATAAATGAGATTTTGAACTTCAGGTAAACATTTTCCAAAGGTTTGAGATGTGGAAAATGGCACTATTTGCAAATCGTGTGCGTATTCAGATCTATAGTAGCTCCCATGATAACATGCAGGAATGTCAAATTAGATTTACAGAAAGTGTTAAAGTTCTCTTAATCTACAAATTGTTCCAATTACAGTTATACTTTCAAATGTCTTTATGATGGTTTAAATGTTGGTCCAGGTACCTTTCTGGAGCTGCAAAATTGATTTCTTAGAAAGTTGAGGAACAAAAGTATATTTTCAGCATTTATTAAGTACTTATTTATGGGTATATGGTTGTATTTATGTATAAAAACACAATTATTTTAACACTTCGGGGTCTGAGGCTGTTTTGGTTGCTTCTGATTTTACTTATATACGGTCGGGGACAAAAGTCTGAGAGTACTAGTGAAAATGCTTTCATTTTGCAGTTTTCTCAAATTGTTTTGCATTACAAATCATGCAGTCAGTCTAACCATTTAAGTGAAAAGTTGAATCTTTAAAAAATATGAATACAAAAACAGACTTTTGTAGGCTGTATATCTCAGACACTGCAAGAAGAGGACTTAAATCCAAGGCTAGAATTTTATGATGATTGAATATCAATATATTGATAATTATATCTATTAATATGATGACCACTGTTCTGAATTATGGACAGGTCACAGTGCGTTTTTATCTAATTATATTCAATAGATTCAAATCTAAAGTATTTTTGCTGAACATTGTCTGTTATAGTATCTTGAAAATGTTAAGAATGTTTTTTTCATTATATGTTTCTAATGTGAAATTTTATTACAGTTAATTTTTTATATATACAGCTTCAATATTGGAAATAATGTTCTGGAAGAAGAGGACTTAAGATAGTGAAAGGCTATTGGGTGGACAAAATGATATCATCCCATTACAGTAACATTATGATACACTTCCCTTAATTTTGTTAAGTTGGTATCTTCCATATTTCAGTGTACATTTTTCATATGTAACCAAATATTATTATTGTATGTATTTGCTTCATACTACATTTAAATAAGCATCATATTGAACTGTTATATGCAAGAAACTAACCTGGACACCCATCAGTGCTACTTATTTTTCCCAGCGTACTGACAAACAGCAAAATATCAGCTGGTCAGTTTTTTGTGAGTCTTTCATGTCTGATGAAATTTAGTTTTTTTGACACTTCATTTACATTCAGAAAGAGCAGCCAAGTATCACATTACCTGGAACCTTTATGTTGCATAAATGATTTTATAGGATATTGTGTTTGATTCATGTACAGAATGAAAATATCTTTGTGGTAAAACTCACCAATGCCTTCTTAGTTAACCATCAATTTTGGGGTGTAATTATTTATATAAGGAGGTTGTTGGCTGGGTTAACTGTTCCATGAAGACAGTTCCTTTCTATTTCAAATACTGTAAAACTTGAACTAAAATGTTTAGCATTAAAAACCATTGTTAAAAAGTTGTTTTTGCTGGTTTTTTAGATACATTTTATATACTTCATATATTTCTGTTTTTCTAAACATCCTATAGATCCAGCTCAGACAGATCAATGTGACAAAAATGGGAACAATTTTAACTGACTGTTTAAATGCCCTGTCAGAATGTTCAAATTGCGTTAATACTTAGTTATATTTTGCATTAAAAATATAATAAAGCACGCCAAACTTCCTCTGCCATAACCAAATATATCACTGGAATGTTTGGAAGCTGAAATGGAGGTACATTTACAATTAAGGGAACTGTTACATGGTTTCAGCAATTTAACATTTAATTAATTTCACTACTTCATAACAGGAAACAGTAATTACGTTACAATGACACATTACTTTGTAAGCAACCCCCTGCACTGTATACTCCAAATGATTGAAGGTATTCCCACAATACATAAGATCACAATACTTTTTTTTTTTTCAATAAATGGGGATTTGTACTACTTTTTTATATGTGTACAGAGAATAAAGTTCAGTCCTAGATACAATGCCTATAGAACATAATTATACCTGTCCAATATTTGTCCTACAGCCTGAAACTAAACAATAATATATTTTTTCCAACTTTAATTACACATTTTGTCTTACAGCATATAAGTAATGACAAAAAAGACAACAGTTCTGAAAATTAATAACAAATGAAAGGGTTGGAAATATGATCAGCCCTCTGATTTAATCCTTTGAGACAACTGTTGTTTAGCTATTAGTCTGTTAGCTGGAAATGTCTCTACCGGCTTTATAAACCAAGACTTGGGATTATTCGTCCATTCTTCTTTGCAGAATTGTTATATTTCAGTCAAACATTTATGGTAAGCAGCAATATGGGTGCTCTCCAAGTCCTTCCACAATTCCTTTTTGGATTTCACTTAGGGTTCTGACTTGGCCAGTCAGTGACATTTACATTTCTATCCTTAAGCCATTACATTGTTTTTTTTTTGGTGGAGACCTGCCCATTTACATCTGTCTAGCAGAGGCCTACAGGTTTTAATCAAGATTACTTGTGTACTTGGCAGCAGCCATTTTCCCTTCAATCCCCACCAATTGCCCAGTGCTCATGGAAGAAAAGCACCTCCATTACATAATGTTGCAAACTCTATGCTTCACAGGTATGGTGTATTTTGTTTGGTGTGCTGTGTTTGGTTTTTGCCAAGCACAGGGCATGGATTTCAGTAAAAAAAAATCTTGAATTCATCTGTTAATAAACACAAAATCAGAATCGCAACCAAGACTCAGTGGGGTACAGAAGAGGCTTCTTTCTGCTTAGCCATACAGACCAGCCTTTTATTGCCACTGGACTTTGGCTAGATTTCCTGATCAATATCCTAGTTTTGGTTTGTGCCTTTCCACAACCTTATCCTGGAACCCTTGTGAAAGCACATTTCCAGCCATGGTGAATTTTCTATAATTATCATAGACTTATAGTCTTAGTGTGTTTGTCTGGTCTGTGGCGTGCATGTCGTGCATTCAGAAAGACAAATTCCTTGTATGTATGTATTTCATCATACTCTGTTTCAACATTCAACAGTTGTATTGTCATACGTACAGAGAAACAGACAGTTGCAGAGCACAATGAAATTCTGTATGAAATACATTCTTGCAACGTGCAAACCGAGCAATTGTGGGGTCAGGGCCTTCCTCAAGGGCCCAACAGTGGCTACCTGGTAGTACTATGATTTATTGTAGTATTGGTGTCATGTATTCATGTAGATCATCTCAATTGCTAGGCATCTGTTTTGCCCAGCCTTTCCACGTTAGCATGTGGCAGGAAAACACAAACAAGCCAACCACACCTGGTAACCTCATCCATTCATACTGGGCTTTACACCGTTTAAACCTGGCCACAAGACATGTTTTAATACAATAACCGTCTATGCAGAGCTTAGTTAGTCATCTTGCCTTTAGACATGTTTTTACACATTAATATAATACCATACAATTTGACGCTATCTGATGTTTGTGTGCAGTGCCTGTCGGAGGAGAGTGTAGGGCAGCTGGTGAGTAACTACTCCAGCTCAGGTGGTGTGCAGGTGGAGGATTTCTTCAGACTAGCTGCTGGCTGCTGTTTGCTCCTCAGTGACCCCTCAAATACCTGCACAGCCATCGCAGAAGGTCGCTGGGCTGAGGAGACCAAACAGTTTATCCACACACTCACAGACCATGAACACGATATCACATCCATCATAGACCACTTGCTTCATGATATAGAGGAGCATTACATCCCTGAAAGCGACAGTGAGGTAAGTACTGGGATAAATGAGTCCAAATACTGCACAGATTGTACAAGGAAGTATTATAGATAATAAAGTCAAAGTCATTGTCAGTTAGATCCCAGGTGATGCTGTTACCATATAAGGCCAGCAGTCCCAGAGAGCTTACTTGAGACTACTCTTTGGTTGGGAAGAATTGCCTTTCTTTCTTATTTCTCTGGTTGCAGTGAGGTTGGCGATCAGCTGTTTGTGCAGCATTATAGCAGGGAATTGGCAACTAAATTGGAATGAAATGGGGTCAAATACAAAGTAATTGAGATGTTTCCTGGATTAGCCAACCTTATAAGCAGATATGGCTATGGGTTCTGATCACAAAATGTACTATTATATATTATTAGCCTAATATACTCATCGGACAAAAAAAATTAATCACCTGTGACTGAAACGTCTGCTGCTGGTAGAACCTTATGACCTGCAAATTCAGCTACTTCCTTCACGCTATGGCCTTTGGAACGCCCAAGTGCAATCACTCCTTTTTGCCAATCATAAACATCTGTTTTACAACCCATTTTCCACACACCAACCAAGACATTCACTGCATTATACTTTCCGTTATTGTGCAATATTGGATAATGTGCAATAACAACTGTATTATAACAGTTATCTATTTATTTATTACTTCATACTTATGCACCATTTGCCACATTTCTTTGTGTTGTATCTTTGTTTGTGTTGCACTGTGAAAGAAGTGGCTTTTAATCTCATTGTACATGCGTATAGTGACAATAAAGACATTCTATTCTACTCTATTCTAAGTGCCGTCGCACACCCTACAGGTATATATACAGCTAATGAGTGCAGTAGGAGGTAGATAACGCATTTAGTCAATGATTTTAAAATGTAATATTGATGTCATATAACGAAGTTTCCAAATGGCTGATCAAGTTTAACTTGAGCTTTCCGCTTGTTGACCCAGTCATTCTTCACAATCAGGACGTGGCAATTGTTACATAAACACATTTGAGCCCTTCTGTTCGGCAATGCAAATTTCACCCAGCTAGCAATAGAACACCTTTTTATGCTTTAATAGGCCAGAAAGCTGTAACATTGGGGTAATTTCCCAAAAACAAGAAGTACAGTACATTTACCAAAACAAGTGTAATAGGAATGCGCAATCATCATATTTGAATTGTGATCATGTTTTTTGATTTGCTGTAAATGAAAAATTCTCAATTTATTTAGCTTAGCTACGCTTGTAAACTGACTACCATTAAATACTGACTTATCATTGCTGTCTTTTGCCTGTTAATGTGCATAAGGACAAGTCTCATTTGGATTTTAACATTTAAATATATGCAAAATGGTTCGTGATATACAATGTGAAAGAATGTTTTAACATGAACAAGTGCATTAAAACGCTTCTATACAAATCGGCTATGTGTAAAGCTTGCGAGATTGTTGTCACATGCACAGACTAACCAGTCTCGGCCATAAAGATTGTCCTTCTGACCTCTTGGTAGCGTTCCTCATGAATATCCTACTGGCTTGATCATTTATGTTGGATTGAATATGCATTTCTTAACAATGCTCTGGGCAGTACATGGTACAGTTATAGTTAAAGATTCTGAAATATTTTTGTATCCTTCCTCTAACTTGTGCCTTTCCAGAACTTTATCCCAGAGTACTCTTAAAAGCACCTTTCCCACCATGGATTTGAATGCTTTGCATTACTATGGACTACTAGTAGTGGATTCAATGAGGAACAGCTGGTTACTTGAAAGGGGCCAATAACATATGTGATCCAAAATATATTTCACTATATAGCTTTTAAAGAATTGGGATCTAATGTATAAATACAGGTGGGAATAAAGTTCGAAAAAATATAATTTTATTTAATTTAATAATGTGATAAAAGTTTAGGATTTTGAAAGGGTATGGCGATTTTCTATAGGCCCTGTAATCATTTTATATATGGTCATTTCATAAATATCTCTCAGAACCAGACTTGACAGTTGACTGACACTCTGTGCTGCTGGCTCTTTCTCACCTCTGTAGCCCTGTGTCACACTGACTGACATCCTTGAAGAGAGCAACGTGACTGACGGAGACCATCACCAAGCCGACCTCAACTCAGATCTTCATACAGTGTTTGGTGTTCTAATCTATCATGTCTTGCTGGGAGACTGTATCAGTGCCCACAGCCTGCCGGAAGAAGAGTACTTCCTCGATTACATATTCCACCACTTTGGCCCAGACTTCGTCTCACTTGAAGGTAAGACCACAGGATGCTGAAGAAGAGCAAACCAACCTGTTATTGTTATGAGTGACACAGATCAGAACGTCTGCTCGCTGCTGTATCACCGTCATTATGGTGACATCATTTGTGTTTATGGGCCAGGTCTTCTGTGCTGATCCAAAATATGCTAAGCATACAGTGTGTTTACTTTTTGCAGTATTAAAATATTTTTAAATATACAAATTATTTTATAGCCGTTTTCCCACACTAGTGTTCTTTCCATTTTTAAAGGGATGAAGTACAAACAAAAGACATGTAGGTACTTGAGTAGTGGCTTTTTGCCTGGATGGGAACCATACAGACACAATTGGTTGTGTCTGAGGAAGATGAAACATTTGATATGGTGTGGATTCTTTGTGGTTGTAATAATTGTAAAGTTAAATTTTATTGTTAAAATAAATAATTTTTACAGATTTTCTACCGATTTGGTGAATAAATGTTCAGTAAAGTTTAGCTTATTGAATTTGTCATTAGGGTCTGGTATCGTGAGCATTTTCCCGATTGTACTCATCGATTCCGGTTCTTAATGATTCCAAGTTTCCATTCCAAAATGGAGAATAAAATGTGCCACAGGTTTAGGGATAAAGAATAACTTCAAAAAGTAATATTTTTGTACATTAATTAGATCATAATTTACATTAGGTCATAAGTAATCTCTTCTGCTGAAATGACGAACACATGGCTCAAAAGGAAATCATTTTACATAGGGGTTTAAATGGGAAGAAAAAGGCTTAATGTAAAAATGATTACTGAAAATGAAACCGATCACAGGTTCTTGTTGTATCAAAACCAGCTTACTGCAGTGCTCTTCTTCCCATACGTACAATCAGACCCCTGCAACTGATTCAGAATGCAGCAGCACAGCTGGTTTTCAATTTACCCAAGTTTTCTAAAATTCGATTTTTAACGGGTACCCAGTGCTTGGAATTTTGGACCTGGTTCCAAATCGGAACCGAGTTTCAAAATCCAACCCTGTTTTTCATATGCTATCATTTACAGTACATTCTATTATTCGCATTAGCATGCTCTTTTAATGTCTATTGCTATAATCCCCAAAATAATGTTCCAAGGCCATGATTTGCTTAGATCCAAATATAGGGGATTAATTTAAGCTTTCAAAAAGATTGCATGTACTTGGCGAATGTGAAGGAGGTGATTTAATAAAAAGTGCAGGAATATAGTGATAGTGTAAAGAAAGTTTTGGGTTTGTGAAGTGTTCTTAATTGCCACAGTGTGGACAATAAGTTTGATTTCCACTAATTTAAGAATCTTAATTTAATTCTCTTTATATCTCTTCTTAATGTTGGATGTCTGTATAAATAATTTATATACTTTAGCTAGATAATTACTGCTATGCTACCAACCATTCCGGACACAGGCCAGACTAAACTTGTTTGCCAGACACACGTCCTCATAGACTGTTAGTAAATGATATGTTTTTCCTGGGACTGTCAAAGATAATAACGCAATTTTCACATGGTCATTTTTTAACGCTGTTAATCATATTTTTGCTTCTTGATGCCATAAGCCCCCGTACTTATGGGCTGTGTCTGAAATGGTCGTCTAATCACTATTCCCTACATTTTGCATACTACACAGAGCACTGCTATAGGGAACAGGCTTGGTGAGAGTAGTAAATGGTTTTGGATACTCATTGTGACAGCATTATCCATCACATGAGCACATTAACATGCCATCACATGGTAGGGCTGTGCTAAAAAATCAATACAGCAATATGTCACGATATTTATTTATAACAAGTCTTTTTAAACTGGGTGTAAGCTACAATCTCTGCTCGCAGTACAGAGTTTGTCCGCTGACTTACCGATGTGATGTGATGTATTACGACGACTCAGATTGTACATGTAACTTGTATTTCAGCTGTTTTTATATTTTCAGTGAACTATGTGGAATATCGCAATGTATTGTGATATAATCGTATTACATGGCACATGAGATAGCAGCTTGTACATGTTTCTTCAATACCTAACAAAATATTTTGTATTAAATGATTTGTTTGGTAATTGATTATTCTTTGTGTAAATATGACACCTTAGGAGGCCAAGAATCAAAATGATATGGTGCTGCAAAGAACAGGAAAATGCATGAAGAAAAATTTTACTGAATTTTTGAAAAAGTAATAAATGTTTTATATATTAGGGATGCACCGATATTGAATTTCTGGGGCCGATACGATAACCGATTTTTAGCAAATTATTGTGGCTGATGCCGATGTTAAAAACTGATAATTTAACCTTTCTGCATTTCAAATACTGTAAGTCATTTTTGCAATAAAATAAAATAATAATAAACAAAACAGTTAAATCAGGAAAAATGGTTTCATTCCATTTTATTTTTTAACCTTCCTTGTAAAAGGTAGGAAACTTTTTTTTTTAGTCTTGATTTGGTACAGGCAGCAACAAGAACAATTAAGTGTGTAAGAAATCTTATGACTGAGAAGCTCCAACAAAGAATAGAACTGCATCCATAACTATACAGCCAGCATCATCAGATATTTTGCTTAATGAATAACAGCCAATAGAAAAATCAAAGAAATATTCATATGTAAATATATTATAAATATCGGTTATAATATCGGCTAAAATTTTAATATTGGACCGATGCCGATACCTGAAAAAAGTCCATATATCGGCAAATAATATATCGGTCGGCGATATATCGTGCATCACTATTACATACTCATGTGGTTGCAAATTGCATCAAAAATTTATTTATAGGTACAAGAAAGAGATTAACCAACATTAACATGATGCAATTGATGTGATTAATTACATATAGTTTAAAAATGCTTAAATGTTTTAACATTAGTTTTACACAAACTTTCAGCATCAAGCATCATATTGTGTACCGTTCACTTCCTGCAGCTTTGACTTTACCTGAGGTTCTTGGTGAAAGTTTATTATTCATTCATTTAAATATATTCATACATACTCTCATTAGCCCATGTTTATTTGCACTGCGCCTATACAGCTCTCGACAGGCTGATGATGAATCTGAACTTGGGACGAAATATTTCTGATGACCATAATCATGATGAGGAGCATGAACACAGGGAGGCTCTTAAAGACGAGGAGATCACGCTGCACAATGGAAACACCCTCAGGCAGAGTCACACTGAGCCCCGGGCTTCCAACAACAGCTGGGACACGGTAATTACTGAGCTACTGGTGCAATTATAGCCATGGACGTTCAGTTCCATCGGTTACCAGATATTACATGTACAGCCAAGTCCCAAAACTAGTAAACCCCAACGTTATCTATCACAGCAATCCTATAGCTGCTTACAGACCAGTGTTAAGTAGGCAGTGATAAAGCACATTTCAAACATACACCAAGGCTGCATAGACACACATGGGAAATCGGATTGAACTGCATTCTGTTTACGCCTTCGAGTCCAAAAACATAATTTAGTGCCAACAAGGGGCGAGTCATCTGGCAGAACGAAAAATTATGCTCCGGGGTTCTGACATGAAGTGTCAGAGTTTGATCAGTGTAGATGGATATTAGGACACGTTGCCAGATGATGGATTCATCTGTCTGCAGTAATCAGAGTTTACGCGTGTTAAACGGAGATACACATGCAATCTTCCACATCCACTCCATGATGAGCACTTAAAATCTGCATAATATTGCATCTAATTTTGGAAATATGTTACGTGCAGGCTGTGTAAACAGCACTCTGAGTCTGGTTGTAAGCTCGGTGTTTTGCAATTATCATCTTGCGCAACTGCGTCATTTTGGATTATATTATTTTCTTAATTTACTTTCACAGATGTATATACTTACAGGCTCTTTAAAGTCAAACTAAACTTATTTCCAAGTGATGAACTCTTTGTCATACATAGCATTATGTCAGCCAGTACTAAATATGTAAAGGATCTGATGCTGGAGCTTGTACTAACAACAGCGAGGTGGACAACATTAGTTTAAGTTGTAGTGGTCACTGCACTTTGTAGTTCTATAATTGCAGACTGTAGTCCATCTGATTCTCAACATACCTTGTTAGTCCAATTTACTCTGTTCCCTAATGATCAGGACACTCCAGATCAGGTACTATTTGGGTGGTGGATCATTGATATGGCGGTGGTGTGTTAGCGCGTGTTGTGCTGGTATGAGTGGTGAGACACAGCAGTGCTGCTGGAGTGATTAAACACAAGTCTGAAACTTCTCTAAATATAACATCGTGTTTTTTACATTTTATTTACAGACCTGTTTCAGTCCAGATGAGTTGTTGAGGATCTACCAGCTGAACAGCTCAGGATTGGACAGAGATCAGTTCACTCGGCTCAGTCCTGCTCTGATCCAGCAGCTTCTCAGTAAAGCTTGTTCCGAGGCCAGACCCCACACAGAGACCCCTGACTCGCTCACCGTTGCGGAGCGTGAGTCTGCACAATATGACACCTTTTAAAACGTATAACGAGGCTAAGAATAAAGTCCCGAGTTACTAAGTTTACAATTTCGGCCTTTGGCAGACGCCTATCCTGAGCTACTTACACCTGATACAGTATTACAGTGTGTAGTGGGAACAGTTGTTGATTTTAGGGACTTTGCCACAGAGGCAGTGCTATGTCTTGATTCCTGGACCTACTGGTCCAGTGTGCAGTACTTTAACCACTGCGCCACCACAGTCCCAAACATGTTCAATCTATCAGGATGTGTGATTTACAGAGTGACAGGGCATGCAAATAAAGTGAAGGAAATAGTGTGTTAATGAGGTTTTCCACACGGTGATTGTTCTCAACAGCCAGCAATGGAGCATTGTCTCAAAGCAACTTTACAATTTTGGATTATCTCCTAATATCTACATCCAATTCCAAATTGAGCAAGCCTAGGGCGACAGTGGCAAGGAAAAACTCCCTAAGTGTTATGAGGACGAAACCTTGGGAGGAACAAGCCAGCATCTTTGGATCTCAAAGAAATAAAGAGAGATGTACAGTACTGTGCAAAGGTCTTAGGCCACCATTAGGTTTTTTGTTTTGGCAATGGTACAATGACCATATGTTGTATAACATATTGTCGATGATTGGACACAGATTGGACACTCTTTTCCACGCATCTTCATTCCAGTCTTTGTGAGCTTTAGCATATCTTAGCACCCTGTCCCCTTCCGAAAAGTAATGTCTTTTCTGTTACCCTTGGAAAAGACCTTCTGATCAAGCTGCTTCTAGAAGCTGAAGGGTCAACTTGGCATTGCCATGAATCTGCCATGTGCTGCTGTTGCCCAAGTGTAAGGGGAGGTCACACTAAATACTTGCCACTGTAGCCTAAAAAAATCTGTCTTTTGTGTTTTTTAAATACTGCATACGCATTTCCTGAATTTCCTGGTTGTATTCTAATAAAGAGAGTGAGATATAATTATATATGGTCATTATACAATTGCTAAAATGATGATATATCTAATCTAATGGTGGCTGAAGACTTTTACACAGTACTGTAAGTATATAAAAGATCTGCATCAAATATTTAATTTAGCAAAATATTGTAAAGTTTGTGATCTATCTATTCTTGTTTCTGTATGTCTGTTTTCAGTTGCATTCTACTGTACTAAATAGTAAATTAAATTAGTTGCCAACGATGTTTAATGTTAGTCCAGTTGTTCTTAAGTTTGTAATATATGTTCTTGTACAAACGTAATTCAGAATTTACCAGGTTGCCTTGGCACAACACCATCATTTCAGGTGATTTTGGCACTCAAGTTTGGCCCCATTGGGGCCAATTGTCTAGCCCCTTCAACCATGGAAGACCTGGGTTTCCAGAGGTTGGCCTTCCTGGTCAGGTTTTTGGGTGCCACACAGAAACATGATTTGGCCATGGGGTCCCCTGAAGAAGGAGGGCCTGGTCCACAGGGGGGAATCCCTGCTTGCCCCTCTGATAGACTTGTACAAGGGAGTACTGGGATTTAGGCCCTTTCTTCCGACTTGTGCCTGACCAGGAGATAAAATGGAGAAAAAACCCACAAAACCTAGTCAGTGCCTTTTTGAGCAGTTGAATCAATAAATCCATGGTTGTTAATGTTAACAATGTTAATGTTAACAATTTTGGCCCTTCAAAAAAGCCCAAGTGTTCTTCTCTTCCTCCGGGTTTCTCCCCTTTGCATTTGTCCTGAGCCCTTTTTTCCTTCTGTGTTGTTCCTTTCCTTTTTCTCTTTTTTCTCCCTGCAGGGGTACCTGTAAACGCTTCCGTGGCCCAACGCGATCATCCTTTGTGTTCCCGGGTGGCCATGTTTTTTGGGGATTGTGGATTGCTGCCTGTTTTCATCCTGCAGCAGTTTTTGCATTTCAAGCTTTTGGTCTTCAAGTTTCCTGCATCAGCCCCTTCTTGGCTGTTGGGGGTCATCTGAACGGGGGTGCGCCTTTGCTCCACCGTTCTTGGGGCCGAACGTGGTTTAAATTGGTCCCTGACTCAGTTCCATGAGAATCAGGCAGCTTCCAATTTCAAACACAGCTACTACCCCTGCAGACAAGTGTAATAAACTATATCTGGTAAACAATGTGTAGGGGGTTTTGAACATGTATTTGGCATATACTATCATTTACAAAGCATTGGTAGGTTGTAAGTTAGCAATTTACATCCTCAGAGTGAACCCTTTGCTTTAGTTTTATAACGTCCTGCTTGTAAAAACAGTTCCAGTAATTCATTCATTGCCCTGTAACCATAAACCTTTCCCCTAGATTAAAAGCCCATTCTTCCGCCAAGAAGTTCATTTTAACTTTAAATACTGTTTTATAAATTTATGCCCACTTTAAAATCTAAAATTTATCCCTGTGGTCCTTATTTGTATGGGTCCAGGGTTCTATCATAAGTCTATATTGCAGGCCGGGGCACAGGTTCCCACTGTTGTTGCAGCACACTCCTGGCATTAATCCCAGGCCGCTTAAAAAATTATTTAATATTTTTTTTAAAACGTCAGTGATGCAAATATTGACAATTCATGATTGGTAGTCCAGTTTAGACAAACAAGTTTGTGTAATTAATATAAAAAACAGAAATAATTTGTAACTTTCAATTAGCTTTATAAGAGACCTTTGTTTTATTAACTAATCAAGTGTCGCTAACTGACTAAGGGTTTTTTTGCAATAGTTAAGCTTTATATTTACAACCCCCAAATTAAGAAACAAATGTTGCGACACATGAATGTAAAAACCCCAAATAAAATAAAAAAAAAAAAATCAAAAAAAAAAAAAAATCCTGCCATGTTTTCTTACATTTACAAAAATTGAACTCAAGATATTTCATTTTTTGGGGGTCGGTCCACTTCTGTTTTCAATTTCGTTAATAAACATCCATCCTGTATCTAAAGGATTTTCCTGCAACACATTCCCAAACAAAGTTAGGTACGGTAAAGGATTTAACCATTTTGTTAATTGTTGCCATTTTTTTTTTTTTCCTTTTCTCACAACACCTAAAAAGAAAGAACCGTGTTTGGCACTGAGGACAATAACCCAGCCCTGAACACCAGGAAGTTTCAGGGTGTTAGTTTTTGTCCAGTCCTTTTTCTTGCAAAATAATGCCCTTGAGGCGTTTAACAGTATAGAATGTTTTTTGTTGGCCACATTTTTTTTTTTCATTTTTTCAAACCCATTCTCCACAACAATCCTTCTTATTGGGAGACAGGTCATGAAAAGTTCAGACAGGCCAGTCCAGTACCGCGTACCACCCTGTTTCTTTCCACAAGCCATGCCTTTTGTTAATTGTGTGCAGCCAATGCGTGTCCTTGTTTTGACAATCATGGACATCCCCTGGAAAAGAATGGCCATCCATTTGAAGGCAACTCCTTTTGCCTGAAAATGCACTCCTCAAAATTGTACGTTTTCCCTGCTTTTAAATATAAATATCAATTGCTGCCATCACAGAGTGTAAATGACCTTTGCCAAGCCTATTGAGAATGGAAACGTTTTTCTTGATGCAGTGCGCCTGTCTGATTACTGATTTAAAGATCAAGGATGATTCAAAGTTTAAGAGAAGAGGGCTTGCGTCCTCCGTCCCTTACACACAAACAGACCACCCGAAATTCCTCTGGATCCCTTTTAAATTTGTTTAAAAGGATATTTTAATGCATGTAGATGGAGAAATATGCAAATCACTTCCCCGATATTTCTTTTTCTTTGAGGAACAAACCTGAGATTGTCCCTCCCTGTTGTTCCTGACTACAACAATCAACCAGTTGACATCACTTGTAAAATAACATCATTTTCATTCATTTTTTTATAGCCCCAATTTCTAAGGCCCCTGAAATGCCCAGTATGGATGTATCTTATCAATGAAATGAAGTTGGACCAGACAAAACATGAAATATCTTGAATTCCAT
This sequence comes from Ancistrus triradiatus, assembly GCA_025084515.1. Lineage (NCBI taxonomy): Eukaryota > Metazoa > Chordata > Actinopteri > Siluriformes > Loricariidae > Ancistrus > Ancistrus triradiatus. The sequence continues at coordinate 21,715 of JAJAGP010004683.1, forward strand.
ACTGTTTCTCTGTCTGCCAATTAAATAAAAAGTGAAAGTAACATGTTAGACAAAACACGTTTTTTTTTTTTTTTTTTTTCATACCATCCCCTCCCAAATTGTGTAGGCGGGGTTGTATTAGAAACTAAGAATACCTCTCTGCACACATGAACAGTAAAGTTTGAATTTCTAAAAAAAATCCTTAAAGGTCCAAGGGTTTTAATAGTAATTATTTTTAATAAATACGTTTTATGTTTTAAAAACGGCCATCAATGTAAATACTTACCACTGCTTGAACTCTGCTTTGAACTGGTCCTTCAGAGGTTAAAAACTCTCTGCTGGCTGGTGATAACTTGTTTTTTATTACTACTTTGTTTGGCATAAAAATCACAGAAAAAAAAGGAATCTTGTGTTGAAGGCGTTTTCTTTTTTTCCCTTTTTTTGTTTTTTCTTTTTTTCCTGCGTGAATGGCCCCTTGCCCCCCCAGCTTCAAAGCCTGTTGTAAGGTGATCATCCAATTTTAAAATGGACCATAGCCCTTAGTGACAATTATTGTTTTCGCTGGTCTTCCCTCCCTTATCTCTCCATCACTTTCTCGATCCCTCCTCATCAGTGGGCCCTGCCACTGTATTGTGGCATAAACTGTTTTTTCTCCCTGTGGGCCAAGAGGAAAGCAGTGTTTTTTTTTTTCCCCCCCTTACAAAATTGGCTGCTTGAAAACTGCTTCCCCATTTTCAAAGAAGTCCCTGATCACACTTTTCCCACTGGTGGTCCGAATCGGTCATGGGGCCTACAACGAGCTTTGCTTAACCTCTTATTATTTCCCCCGGGGCTATCTCTCCCGGCAATAACGCCCCTGCAACTTCATCTGTTCTGATGCTTGTCATAAAAACATAACAGGCAACCTGTCACACAGTGTCAACAGCATGAGTGGGAAATAACAGCATTAAACCTAAAAAAGGAGCAGTCTCTAATTGAACAGAAGGCAGAAATTGCTTTTCTGGGCTTTCTGGGAGCCAGGGGACAGGACAGAGTTTTATCTGGAGGTAATTGAATTATCAGTTTCATGATTTGATAGTTATGTAATCGTTTCTATCTTTGTGTCTGTTTGCATTTGTGTTTTTAGTTCTTGGGCTTACATGATCATGAAGAGGGACAACCTGATTCACATGGGTACACCTACAAACTGCTGGTGCTTTTGGGAGGCATCTACTTATTTTACCTCATGGAGGTCATCTTCTCCATCATCAGTGGAAGAGGCAGCCATCACCATAGTGTAAGTCAGTAACAGTAAGACCTAATAATTGAGGAGTCACCACTCATAACGAGACATGGGTCCAGGCTTTTGATTCTTTCGTTACAAACTTTGTTTCAACTAACCGAAGTTGAAGTTCTGAGTTGGCGTAAACCTGGGCATCACCATCATTTCAGATATGGGTTGATTGTAGAATTCTATACATCATTGCTGCTTGATTCACAATTTTTTGCAAATGTGAGATAAAACAGACAATCACCAAATCATGATGATGATTTGTTACAAAAGCAGCATCCATGAAAGTCTTTGAGGAGCAGAGATGGGCAGATGGTCTCCAGTTTGTCAAGCAATGTGTGAGGAAATGATTTTTCTCACACTGAAATGTTAATAATGTTCAACAAAGAAAATTGGAATGTGATGGCAGCATTAATGCAGAAAAGTACACTACTGCGTTCAAGACGTCATGTTTTCCAGGGACATGCATGCATTTTTCAACAAGACAATGCAAAACCACATGCTGCACACATTACAAAGGCATACTACGGAAGAAGAGGTACATGTATTGGACTGGCATGCCTGCAGTCCTGACCTGTCCCTGATAGAGAATGTGTGGAGATTTTTGAAACAGAAAATGTGACAACAACAACCCTGTACAGCTGAAACACTTTACTTTGCTTGGTAGTCCTGTAAGGACTCCATAGAGGTAGCTTGGCAGAGGTGGGATTTGAACCCTGGACCATCAGGTCCACCCCAGTCCCTTGATTACTGATTCAGGTTGCAGTAGCTGAGTCTTACTTGCCTGGTGCTTAACTCATTCATATTAACAAAGCCTGGAACCCAACCCAGCCCATTTGGTAATAAGATTTCAGACACTTCACTTAAGACATTAGTCCTATGCAAACCTGTTTACCTCAGCTAATGTATTAAGCTATTGTAATCTTCAAACAAGAAGTTCAAACATGATTTGGTATCACACGGAAATGAGATCTGGCTGCCATCCACTGTGATGACACTGTTAGAAATGGCTGACATTGTTTGCCTGAACTACGCTGTATTTGTGGTTTAGGACATAGAAGATCCACACCACTGTGACCACGGCAAAGTCCTGCAGATGTACCAGAGAGAGAAAAAAAGCAAGCTTTCTCTATCACAAGCAGATCTGGTAAGACGTTCACTCTGCACTGCTTAATTATGTCGAAATATGAGACTTCGTAACTCTGAGTCAGAGTGAGTGGAAAATCAAAAGACACTGAAGTCCAACTGGAATGCTTGGCATTTCAATGGAAGTTAAACAGTAACCTAAAAATATGCTCTAAACACGAAGTTTACTCCATAAAAATACAGTATAGGAACCATAGAGTGTTCATAATCTTCTTTGATATGAGAGAAATAAATAATAATATCCTGTACTGGAGTCATTATGTTAATCCACTGGCTTGAAGGTTTCCTGAGTAAGAGTGAATATTTGGCTGATTCCTCAGTGACTCAGTGTGCAATCCTTCAGTCACTGTGCTCCGTGGGTTCAGGATATTTTCCTCTGGCACTGATCCTGCTGAGTAAATGATAGTTCTCAGTAAAAAAAAAAGTTTGGCTTCCCTTTGGTCGCAGGTCGATGGTGAAAACAAAGCCAAGTCCTTCCCAGAAGCAGAAGCAAGCCCTCGCACAAGAGGTGAGCTCTACCACAGTGAATGCTGCCCCATCCCTTGTGATTCTGTAAAGCTTAGCTGTTTAATGATCACACAGTCCACCTCATGGCCAATATATTCATACCTCTGCTGTGCCACTCACACTGCAGAAATGGGTGGTGCTGTTTTAAGCAAGATGTGTGCATCATTTTCTCTTTCTCCTCCCATTCAGAGCAGCGCCTGCTTCCATACATGATCACCTTCGGAGACAGCATTCATAACTTTGCAGATGGCATGGCCATTGGTGCCGCCTTTTCGCTTTCATGGCGCTCGGGACTGGCTACATCACTGGCTGTGCTCTGCCACGAATTGCCACATGAGCTGGGTGAGCCTTCCAGTCTGAACTTCAAATCATCTTTTAGATTTTAAACACAACCCAATTCAGCAAAAAGTTGGGATGGGATGGAAAATGCAAAAAAAAAGCAGTGTTTCTTACATTTACTTTGTATTTTAGTTCATTGCAGAAGTGTGAACCCAATATATTAGGTTTGTTTCAACTTTCATTTGTTCATTCATTTGCTGCAATTTAAGGCTAGTAATGAGGTGTAAAAAAAACCTGAATAATGATGTGAATTCAAACAGGTAATTGTACTCATGATTTGATACAAAAGCAGTATCGTTGAAAGGCTTTGAGGAGCAAAGGTGGGCAGAGGATCTCCAGTTTGTCAACAAATGCGTGAGGAAATCATTGAAATGTTTAAAAGCCAAGTTCCTCAAAGAAAGGTTGGAAGCGATTTGCCCATTTACATAGTATAATGAAACAAATCAAGGAATCGAGGATTCAAAGAATTCAATCATGCAAGTGCACAAAGGATAATTGCATGATCTCCAATCCCTCAGATGGCACTGCATCAAGAACCATCAATACATTTACATTTATAGCATTTAGCAGACGCCCTTATCCAGAGTGACTTACAGTTGATACAACCTTACAATCCAAGCAATTGTGGGTTAAGGGTCTTGCTCAAGGACCCAACAGTGGCAGCTTGGCAGAGGTGGGATTTGAACCCTGGACCTTGTGGCCCATAGTCCAGTACCTTACCCACTAGACTACCACAGTCAATAGCTGATAGAACCCCATTGCAAAGGGATTACTTTGGTAAACCTTTGTCAAACACTACAATACATAGTTACAATCACAAATGCCACTTAAAACTTTACTTTGCAAAAAAAAAATCTTATTTCAACCATGTTCAGAAGCAACATCGACTCCGAGGCCTCTGGGATGGACCATCACACAGTGGAATCAGTATTTCAGACACTGTGCTCCAGACTAAAGATGAAAAGAACCAATCAGACGAGTCCAAAAAGCAACGAGTCCAAAAGCAGAGTCATGATATGGAGTTGAAACAGAGGCCTTGGCAGAATTCATTCATACTTCTGTGACAGCAGCATTAATGCAGAAAAGTACATTGAGATTTTAGGGTGACCTGCTGAACTTAAACTGACTTGTTTTGGAGCTGTAAACATTTGAAACTTTCATGAGGCAGTACAACTGTTTGTCTATGGAGATTTAATCTGTGAAACGAACGTGAGATCGGACCATATATCTTTTAGGAAATGTCACAGCACCGAGCCACCAGCACCAGTCGCTGTTTACATTCACAGCATTTAGCAGACGCCCTTATCCAGAGCGACTTACAATTGATACAGTCTTACAATCCAAGCAATTGTGGGTTAAGGGGCTTGCTCAAGGACCCAACAGTGGCAGCTTGGCAGAGGTTGAACCCTGAATCCTGGACCTTTTTGGTCCAAAGTCCAGTACCTTAACCGCTAGGCTACCACAGTCCAATCAGTCAAATCGGTTTGTTAATTGGTAATTGGCAGTCAATCTAATGACACTATTTGTGATTTTATGCCATATTTACTTTAGCTCTGTGATCATAAATAGGGCCCAGAGTGTCCGGTCAGATCCAAGAAGGTTTATATGGCAATAACAAGACTACTTACAGTGATTAAAGAGAACGACTAAATTGAAATGGTGCACGCCAGTAGAATAACATCTAACCCCAGTGTTCTTGGACTGTTCTTTAATTTTGTGTGCAGGTGATTTTGCTGTGTTGCTGCACTGCGGCGTGTCAGTGAAGAAAGCTCTGCTGCTAAACTTTGGCAGCGCTCTGACCTCCTTCATCGGCCTCTACATTGCGCTCTCAGTCTCCACTGACTCGGCAACCAATGAGTGGATAGCAGCAGTCACTGCTGGTCTCTTCCTCTATGTGGGACTCACAGATATGGTATGTATGTCTGTCTACCTATATAGGCTCATTGACGGAAAAAATAACAAACCACGAAGGAGTTGTTGGGATCGAATGAAACTTTATATGTATGAATCTGATCAGTCCTGCACGTTGGCCTGGAGGAATTTTAGCCCATTCATCCATACAGAATTTTGGGGGATTTTGCTGGGTTCTCTCACATGAACATTGCTATTTGGTCAAGGTCAGGACTTTGACTTGGCCATTTCAAAACATTAACTTAATTAATTTAATTCTTCTTTCTTTCTTTGTTAGATTGATGTGTGTGCCTAGGGTACTTGTCTTGCCTCTTGACCCACCTTTTCTTGAGATCATTTCATGGACAGATGTCCTTTTTAGAATGTGCTGGTATGATTCATAATTTATTATTCCAGCAATGATGGTAAGCCATCTTGGCAGCAAAACAACCCTAAACCATGATACTACCAACATTTTTCCCAATTGGGATAAGGTTCTTAATGGCACTATCTGTTTGGTGGCCAAAAATTTAACTGATTCTCTACCTGAAACCCCTTAAAATCAACCTTTAATTTATATAAAAAGAAGTGAAAGAGAAAGTCTTGGAATGGCCTTCATAGTCCCAATAATTTTATGTTGTAATATTATTAAATACCTGTGAGTCTATTCTAAGCATAAACACATTTCTGAACCAGAAGCATTCTGCAAAAGACAGTGGAAACCTCAATACATTTGTATAATGTATGGTGTATATGGTATGTACATAGTATGTGTATGATACAGTATGAGCTGTGTTGAGAATCAAAACATGATGTGCCATATGAAACTAGTAAGAAAGCACTGTGAAAGGTCAGAGATGCACCAACAATCCTTCAGTTAATGTATAACCACATAATTGTTGCATAAGATTGTTGAAATGGACCCTTTCTAATGTGCTTGCCTCTCTGTAGCTTCCCACGATGATCCACGTAGAAAGCGAGAGGCCATGGATGATATTTGCACTGCAGAACCTTGGTTTGCTGAGTGGATGGGGTATCCTGTTGCTGCTTTCCTTTTATGAGGACAAAATAGACATATAACGTGACTGGTAATTTCATTATGCCTCTGTATTCCAGATTTTATTAACAGATTACTAAACAGTGTCATCGAGAAACAGGTTATATGAAGAAACCTGGATGCACTAACTGACTAAGTGAGCTGTAGAAAGTTCAGCAGAGAAAAATGTACCATGACGTATGTAAAGGAAAACCCTACGATGAACAGGACCAAGTTTCCCAATAAGCATCATATGAAAATGTAACTAAGTTCATTGTTTCATTCATTAAACAGACTGAACACTCCAGTTATGATGACCTCAAACTTTTACGATGCTTTTAGGAAATTGGACCCTTATAACATTTGTTGGTAAAAGAGCCACCCATCAGATTCATTTATTAATGCTTTTATATCTGTATAATAAATTTCTCTATTTAATGCAAGGTAGTCACTGAAAGATAAAGGTTTCTTTTACTAACACTCATATTAGCTGCTTCCTTATACACCCACCTTGTGCCAAAGCATTTTAGCCCTATAATAAGACCCAGCTAGTAGGTACCGTGTTGAACATAATGCTGCTACACCCGATAATACTGTTACCAGCTCAGCACCCACTACCGTGTCAGCGTAGCTGTTGTGCTGAAAATGGGCCACCACGCACACCGCCCGGTCAGTGGTGGACCTGTGGTGAACCCTGTCCAGTGGTTGCTTAGAAGGGGTACTGGGGTTAACAAAGCATGTGCATACTGTTGTATGCAAAAGGAACCGAGGGCAAAATTATTGGGTGATTTTTTTTTTTTTTTTACATTAAATGGCAAATGTAATGGACATACTTTAATAAAACTGGCAGAAATGTAAGATTTAAGTTTGTTTACTGGAAATGCTGGAATAATTTATTCTTATTTATAATTTCACTATATGGCATTAGATTTTCTTACAAGTCTACTAAAGATGGCCCAAATGTATAATAAGTCAAGTCAAGTCAGATCTATTTATATAGCTCTTTTTACAAAGAAGCATTGTCTCAAAGCAACTTTATAAGTTTAGATTATCTCCTAATATCTACGTCCAATCCCAAATTGAGCAAGCCTAGGGCGACAGTGGCAAGGAAAAACTCCCTAAGTGTTATGAGGAAGAAACCTTAGGAGGACCAAGACTCAAAAAGGGACCCAACCTCCTTGGGTGGCGTAGATGATAGATGTAAGAATGAAACTAAAGTCATTGAGTCATACTTCAAATAAAATGTGAAGTTTGCACATCGGCATTAAGTGGCCCAGGTATGCTGGGGCTGGAGCTGATGACGGAAGCACTTGAGTGAAGCTGCAGCAGATGAACATCATGCGTGGGGCTGGAACTGGTACCGGAACACAGCTCGGAGAGAAAACAGAAAAAATGTAATTAGTTATTGATTAAAGAGCACAGTGTCTATTAACAATCACTGATGCCAAGTGTAGCATGAGACCCCGGCAGCATTAGCTATAGCAGCCATAGCTAGGAAGAGGAGAACTGGTAGGAAAACACAGCCAAGAGGGATCAATGAGACATCGGCAACCCACGGGAGGCAGAAGACAGCAACTCCAACGTAATAAGTAGTGATGAAAATAAAAATTCTTGACGGAAAATGAAGTTTTGAGGCAGAAACTGAAAAAGTTTGAGGTTTGTTTAATAGCAGCTTGTTTGTTTTTTTTAATCAAGGCAAAACAGAGCAAACGATGAGAAACAGAGACATTTTTTCAGTACATCCATTCTTTTACGTATTTTCAGCCTTTTTCAACTCACCCAACCCACCAAAACCACCCCCCACCCCCAAACACCCCCCCCACCCCACACCCCCAACACCCACACCCAAATCAATAAACCACACAACCACAACCCCCCCCCACCACCCCACCACCACAACACCCCCCCAACACCACCCACCACCCACACCCCACCACACCAACCATCACACCCCCCCCAACACCCCCCCCATCACACCCCAAACCCCAACCCCCACCAACACAACCCCACAACCACCCCACCACCCCCCCCCAACCCAACCCCCCCAACACCACCCCCACACCCACCCCACCCCCACCACCCCACCAAACCACCCCCCCCCCACCACCCACACCAGCCCCCACCCACACCCCACCCCCACCCCAATCCCCCCCCCCCCACCACAACCACCACACCCCCCCAACCACCCCCCCAACCCCCCCCCCCACCCCCCCCAACCACACACACCCCCCCCCCACACCACCCCAAAACCCCACACACCACACACCCAACACCACCAACCCCCCCACAACCCACCCCACTTTCTCAACATGTGCGAGGAATAAAGTCGACAAATGGGGTCGAGAACGAGGTACCAATGCATCTATAGATACTATTTTAAATTGTCCATACACACCGGAGGACACCGAAGCTCGCTGCAAGTACTTTCGATTACAGTTGGTGCTTTTTCCAGCTTGTTAAAACTGAAAAGAAATACTAACAATTAGAGGTCTGTAGTTGTGTTTTTTTCTTTATAGCTGAAGAAAGGCTTAGAATTTACTATGTGATTTTAATGTTAAGTCTTTGTATGTAGCTGCTGTACCTGTGTTGAAAATGCTTGTACAAGACAATTTTCAAATAAACAAGATAGGATGTGAAAGTGTGTTATTTTATTCTGCCTTGAATGTGTTCTGGAGACTTGCTATGGAAATCTTCAGACTTTGTTCTTGATGACATCAGTGCACAGTGATGTCTTGATTAGACTGTCTTGTTATAAAGGAGCCATTACCTACTTGATTATCTGCGCAGTGTGCGCCTTTAGCGTGCCTTTAAACCTTCCCTTGGTTGAGACCCAAGCTCTGTGCACTGGTCATCATATAAAAACTGGCGGTACTGAACACTCTGTATATTAGGTAGCTCTGAGTGCTGTTCATCTCACCTCATATGTACCGTGTCACAACCTCAGCACTGCCCCAGCCTCCCTATGGTGCAGTCTTTAGATCTACTGATCAGTGTAATGCTTTCCTGACCTTCTTTAAAGACAAACTCATCACACCAGAATTTCCCAATCGCCTTCTAGCTTCACTCAATTACGGCGATACTCTCCACAGATCCCACAGCCATTCTCTGAGGCAATTTTTATCTCGGAGCTAATCTCTAAATCAAACGTATCTATCTGCTTGCTCAGTCCTGCTCCCAGTCTACTTCTTAAGGAGTTTCTCTTATCTCTACTTCCACCTAGCACCCCATTATAACTTGCTTCCAGTTCGTTTCTTAAAATTGTTGCTTTTACCCCATTCCTTGGAAGCCTTACTGAAAATTCAATTGGATTTCGGCTCAGATTAAACTTAGAAATCTTGTTTTTATTTTTTTGATCCATCCATAACACTCAAACCCCTTTTAAAACTTGCCTAGACTGTGTATACCTCTCTCAGATCTCGTAATGTCTTCAATCGCGCATCTTGCTTGTATATTGAAAAATCGTTTTTTTCCCGACCTGCTGTGAATTAGAACTTGGTGCAACACGACCTGAAGGACGTGTCTCAGATTGGCTCTGCAAACCCTTCTCTGGTTCAGATCATCTCTAATTGACATTTTGTTGCCAGTGTCAAACAAACCTATCTAACTCGAGGTGTTCATCAGGGTTTTGTCCTTGGCCCACTCTACATTATAACTAATGGACCATACTGTCACAATCTCCATTTTCACAGTTATGCTCATAGACTTGAGTGTTTGAGTTGAAGGTAGTTGGACAACTTCTTGGTTCTTGAAGACATTTCACCTCTCATCCCAAAGGCCTCTTCCATTTTAGGAGCTGAAGGGGAATCCCAGGTTTTTAACCTCAAGTGGAGTCCTGAGAGTCCTTGACCCACCATGTTGATAATCAGGGGTTAGGACTGCAGGAGCCAAAGTGTCACCCATTTGCTAGTCGTATTCCGACCCTGCTATCATGCGAGGCTCACATGGGTCAAGGTGTGAATGGGGGTTAAACCGCCTAGGAAGGGATCTCAAGACTGCTTTGTAGGTAGCTGATAACTGGTGACGTAACCCACCCCCTCTGTTCAACGACGGCCATTCATGCACAATCATTAGTATGCAACTCCAGTCCTGGAAGGCCAAAGTCCAACACAGTGTGACAATCTTTTGGCCTTGACACACCTGGTAATTAAGTGAGAAAATAAATCAGGAGACTTTGATCAGGAAAATCATCAAACTGTGCCAGACTTTGGTCCTCCAGTGCTGGAGTTGTGCATCCCTACACGGTGCCTAAATGCATTAACTAAAACGTACTTTCATTTTCAAATTTTACCCCAGATTTATCATGATCAGAGATGACGAGGAGGAGTCCAGAGCCTATCCTAACAGTTGATACAATCTTAGAAGGTGCAATCCAAAATTCAAACAACTAAAGGGTTTGGAATGTGGGACGAAAGCAGAGTACTTGGAGCAAACTTGCACAGACACATGGAGAACATGCAAACTTCACACAGACAAAGACTGAGCAGAGAAAAGACTATTAACCCACCAGTCAATAGTCCAGTACCATAACCACTGCCCCATCACTGCCCTCAGGCATTGCTGTTTCAGCCCAAGCAATGCTCCCACCAGCCATAGTCCCTTGCCTTTAACGCAGCCTTTTATTTGTTTCTGTTTGACCCACTGGGACTCGAACTCTGGCCAATGTGCTGTGCCACCTGAGCACCATAGCACCATAACTACTCTTGCAATCGCTTTAATTAACCTGCTAGCGAGTGGTCAATATCTTCAACACTTTCCTTACTATTACCACCATATCCAGTCTACCTGAACGTCCATGGGCTTGCTGACTATAGCTAAGTCCCACCTTCTTCTCTATGCTTCCACTTAAAAGGCATGTTGGCACTGAAGATACCAAGCCATGAAGTGTTTCAGGTGTTATTTTGTCCCATTCTTCCTGCAAACACGGCTTAAGATGTGCAACAGTACGGGTCGTCACTGTCACATTTTTCATTTCAAAATTCACCACACATTATTGGGGACAGGTCAGGACTGCAGGCAGGTCAGACCAGTACTCGTACACTCTTGTTCCACAGCCATGCTGTTGTAATGTGTGCAGCATGTGGTTTTGCATTGTCCTGTTCCATTTCCATTTCCATTTACAGCATTTAGCAGACGCCCTTATCCAGAGCGACTTACAATTACAGATACAATCTTACAATCCAAGCAATTATGGGTTAAGGGCCTTGCTCAAGGACCCAACAGTGGCAGCTTGGCAGAGGTGGGATTTGAACCTTGGCCTTCTGGTCCAGAGTCCAGTACCTTAACCACTAGGCTACCACAGTCCACAGGCTACCTGTTGAAAAATGCAAGGAAGTCCCTGGAAAAGATGCCATCCTGAAGGCAGCATATGTTGCTCTAAGATCTCAATGTACTTTTCTGCATTAATGCTGCCATCACATTAATAGAAATGACCTTTGCCATACCATGATAGAGCCTGGCTTATGGACTTGTAGCTGATAACAGTCTGAATGATCCTTTTCAGCTTTGGTCTGGAGCGCACAATGTTAATTTCCTCCAAAAAAAAAAGATCTGGAATACTGATTTGTCTGACCATAAGACAATTTGTGATGGTTTGTCCCAGATACCTCTTCTGGACTTGGTTAACATTGGGCTTCTTTTTTGCCCAGTAACGTTTTAAGTGGCCTTTGTGAATGCAACTCCATATTGTAGTGCTTGACAAAGGTTTGACAAAGTAATCCCTGTCCATGTGGCTCTATCAGCTATTGATAAATGACAGTTCTTGATGCAGTGCTGTCTGAGGGATCGGAGATCACAGGTGTTCAGTTTAGGCTTGCGTCCCTGCCCTTTATGCACTGAAATTCCTCCCGATTCCTTAAACCGTTTAATGATATTATGCAGTGTGCAAGGAGTAATATGCAAATCCCTTCCAGTCTTTGAGGAAAACTTCAAGAATTTGCTCTGCCCATCTTTGCTCCTCAAACCCGCCTCCAAATAGCCTATCATGGATACTGCTTTTGTACCAAATCATGATTACAATTACATAATCACCTGTTTGAAAGCACATCATTCTTTTTGTCACCTCATTACTAGTCCTAAATTGCCCCTGTCCCAAATTTTTTAGGAATATGTTGCAGGTCTGAAATGCAGAAATGGATGTATATTAACAAATGAAATGAAGTTGAAGTAGCTGATATGGAGTTGCATTTTAAAGGAACATATGATGCCCAAAAACATCAAGTACCCATCATAAAGTGCTCTACACTGCCACTAGTGGGCAAAGTTTTCCCTGGAAACTTTTAATATGCATGTAGTCAATTATGTCATGTCTTGGAATTCCAGAGTGATGTTTAACAGCTTTAACAATGTGCACAGTGTGCTGTAGATAATAGCAGGATGGTCTGGGTGCGGTTACACCCTTTGGCTCAGCAGTTGTGTATGAGAACGACATAACAGCTTGCTCAAGTCAATCTGTGAGGTCAGGATCATAAGTTCATTGCATAATACTCTGATATGGGAGTTTACATACTCCCCGATTCTGTGAAATGCTGACGTGTTGTTGTGCTATGCGATAAATTAATTGGGATTCAATTCAAAGTCAAATGACCCGCCAAATAATTGGCATATTGCAATAGAAATGTCGTATAAACACTAAACACAGAAATCTTGAGTATTAAATGACCTATGCTGTCAAATCTTCGAATGCGATGAAGTTTATCATTTTATCTCGATTAAAAGTTGTCCCTTATGTAACAGTTTCTTCCTTTCTCCTACTGTTATCTTTAACTTTGCTTAGCAAGCATGATGTAACAAAGGTATACCATTATCACCAAGAAGCAAAGACCTGCTGGATCACAAAGTTCACCAAGACTGTAAATCTTATCAGCAGCTTTTTCCTTTCTTAATCAGCTGCCCATCACTGATAATGCCTAATTGTACAGTTGTGATATGGTACTAGAAGATAGAAGCTATAAGGTACAACTGGTATCTGTGCTTCATAGCCATTTTATCATTTGCGTCCATCATATAAGTTTATTTTGTGGGTATACAGTTACTGGCATTGGCCCATCTGTTGCTATGTGCAATTAGTCAGCCACCAGCCAGCCCACATATTAGTAGAACGGCACCAGTACTGGCCAGATATTACTTGGGGGTGAACAATTTTCAGCTCACTAATGGCACTGATATGGTGTGCTTCTGTAATACATATCAGTAGCAGCACGTGGGGTTTCAACATCTAAGAGTGACTGCTGGCGTCTCAAACCAAAAACATCCAGCCAACTGTTCTCTGTGATCAACACCAACAAGGCAAGTTGGTCTAATAAATATATAGTGTTTAAAAAAGGACACTGTCAAAAATCAACACGTTAGTGCTGTCAATCTCAATTTTCACTGCTTGACCACTACATTGAAAACACAGAAGTACCTTGGTTCTCGTCATTCATGTGTTCCAGAAGGCTTGTCAAGAACGAAAACGGCAAGTACAAAGCAAATGTTTCCTATAAGAAACAATGTAAACTGAATTAATCTGTTCCAATTCCCCAGACAATCCACATTGTATAAGGCATTATATACATTACTGGAGGTATATTGTACAGGTTCTCCCTGATTTACGAGGGGGATATGTTCCGACAAATCCATCATAAGTTAAATGTAACATGAACTGAGGAGTTTAACAAGTGTTTGGTAGAGCGGTCTGTACTGTATATAGCGGTGCCTAGGATAAGTAAGTTAATGCTTAAAACACTTACATTAACCTACAGTTGGCAAAAATCATTAACAGAAAGCTTATTTTATAATATAGCATTAAAAAAAATCTCGTAATTTAGTGAGTAATGGATTGAAAGTGAAAAGTAAAAGCAAAACACTTACTCTATTGGTGAACTCTGGATGCTAGCATAGCTGATGAACTAACTGCAGCCTATGTTCTGGAGCATTCAATTCCTGTTTTGCTTTCAGCTCCTATAAACTAACCATTTTAGGACCCATGGAGTTCTTATTCGCACTAAGACTACAGTATTGTAGAAGTAAAAATAAAGAAAAGTATGAAACACAGGAGCTATTGTGAACCTGAATCACTGTGTACTGAATCGTGAATCGAGATTCGCATGGCTCAACTCATACAAGTTTAAGCAAGTGCACCGAGTACAGAGCAAACGAGGAGAACTGAGACACATTTTTCTAGTCAAAATGCATCGAGAACCAAATTCGACTAGTTCGCTGTGGTTCAGATTGCTCTTGGTTAATGTGACTGCACACAGAATGATTTTACTTATAAATTCCATTAGTATTTTTACACACTCTTGCCTTCAGTAAAGTTTTTTTTTTAAATCCTGTCTGTTTAACAGAGAAAAGTTTAAAAAGCAATGTAGTTAAGATCCATTGTTTTTCTTATTGGTTCTATAAGTTGAGATTCAGCAGGTCAAATTGCACTAAGTGGTAAAAGGTGATCAAATCCAACAAAATGTGTAATCAGATTAATATATAATTCTGTAAATGGCCTTTATTGAAAGGAGAAAGAGACCGAATGCAAAAGTATAAACGTTATCACGGTTTAATAAGTTATACCGATCACTCAGCAGTCTTTTCCAGTATGAAATTAACAATGTTGTGCTCAGGGCACTGCAATTCACTTATAGCTAAGGACATGAGATGGGTGTAATGACTTCCTCTATTGTTGTCAATTCATTGCAAAAAACAATGAATTATACTGCCGAGGCCTTTAATAGTATCATTAACAAAAAGTGTTACTACTATGGATACAGTGATGCACTCTGCTCACAGTTAGATTGGATTCTTGATACTGAGGTCTCGATTTGCTTTGTTTTTTTTTTTTGTTTTGTTTGTTTTTTACAATTCACGATACGGAGAATATAAGACCTTCCTTATCTCTGAAGTGTAAACAATGCAAAACAATGCACACTTTCTTGTAGAAGTTTTTAAAAAACAAATCTTAGACCGCTGAAATTAAAAGAAATCACTAGAAACAGAGCTTTACAATTGTCAAGTCAGATCAGCTATATTTCTATAGCACTTTTTTACAATGGAGCATCGTCTCAAAGCAGCTTTACAATTTTAGTTTATCTTCTAAATTATAAAGCTAATCTCAAATGGAGCAGGCCTATGGTGACAGTGGCAAGGAGAAACTGTTATAAAGAAGAAACCTTGGGAGGACCAAGCCTTAAACATGCACCCATCTTCCTTAGGCGGCTTAGATGTTATATGTAATAATTAACCAAGTCACCTAAAATGAAATTTTATGAAGAGTATAATAAAATAGAGAATATTAAAAAAAGAACACTGTTCATATGTGGCTTTGCCATATCTTAAATAACTGAGTGAAAATATTCTTTTTTATTTCTGAATAACAATTCAAAATAATGTGTACTGTGTATTTAAAAATAATAAAAATAATATTTAGTGCCCTGCAATTTAAAAGAAATTAGAAGTTTTGAATTATGCTACTGCAACAAAATGTGCTATTGTTACACTTTCATCCAGTTTAAATAAGTAAGTGTCAATCTTAATTTGAAAATCAAAGTGAACACACAAGCCATTTTCTATTGCAGAATGGAAGATAAGAAAGACAATACAGAAAGTCATTCATTCAAGACATGCATATGGAAATGGCGTATGACTGCGCCCACTGGTGTTCAAAAAATGCAATTGCAGAAAGCATCATCCCACTCCACGATCCACATTCTGACATTTTTACATCGTGATGCATCATTACGCCCTGAGTAACTACTGCAGACACTACAGTCAGCTGTGCTGCTTACAAGCTCCATGTAACTCCATGTAATACTTAAAGGTCTCCACTAGAGCCCTCAGGGTCATGAGTCCAAAGAAAAAATATTCCTGCTGGTCTTTAATCTGTCCTCATCTATATAACTGGAAAACATTCTATTCTACTAATCCTATGGCAAATGAACACTATGTTCTTAATGATCACAAAAAGTCATGATTCCATTTACACAGAAAAGTTTCAGGCACACCCACAGGAACAAAGTACACTGAAAACTTAGCAAGCCTGCAGCCATTTTCGTGGCCATTGTGCCACAGGACAGTGCTTACATTAGATAAGGATTCAACAGTTCAATAACTAGTGTTTGTTTCCTATCAAAAAGGTATGTTGGAATCTCAAAAGGAAAGTATTCACAATGATAACAGTGTTATGTACAGTGGGGGGAAAAAAGTATTTAGTCAGCCACTGACTGTGCAAGTTCGATTACGTAGAAAGCTGAGGAGAGGTCGTAATTTTCATCATCGGACACTTTCAACTAAAAACAGGAAATCACATGTTAGGATTTTTAAAGAATTTAATTGGAAAGTATGGGTGGAAAAATAAAGTATTTGGTCACCCACACACAAGCACGATTTCTGGCTTCTCACAGACCGGTAACTCCTTCTTTAAGAAGCTCTTCTGTCCTCCACTGTTTACCTGTATTCATGGCACCTGTTTGATTCGTTATTGTATTAAAAGACAACATGTCACCGGCCTCAAACAGTCAGATCACAACTACAACCATGGCCCCCGCCCCCCCAAAGAGCTGTCAAAGGAACACCAGGAAGAAAATTGTAGACCTGCAGCAGGGCTTGGGAAGAATGTGAATCTACATACGGCAAGCAGGTTGGTGTGAATAAATCACGTGGGAGCCATTATAAGAAAATGAAAGACATACAAGACCATTGATAATCTCCATCAATCTGGGGTCCACGACAGATCTCATCTGTGGGTTCAAAATGAATCATGAGGACGCGTGAGCAAAGATCCAGAAACTACACAGCGGGACTTGATGAATGACCTGCAGAGAGCGGGGAACCAAAAGTAACAAAGGCTAACCATCCGTAAACCACACCCGGCCAGAGACGCGGATCCTGCAGTGCCAGGCGTGTCCCCCCTGGCGTAAGCCAGTACATGGTCCAGGCCCATCTGAAGTTTGCCAGAGAGCATACGGATGATCCAGAAGAGGATTGGGAGAATATCATGTGGTCAGATGAAACCAAAATAGAACTTTTTGGTAAAAACTCAACTGGAGGATGAATGCTAAGTTGCATCCCAACAACACCATACCTACTGTGAAGCATGGGGGAGGAAACATCATGATTTGGCGCTGTTTTTCTGCAAAGGGGACAGGACGACTGATCCGTGTTAAGGGAAGAATGAACGGGGCCATGTATCGTGAGATTTTAAGCCAAAACGTCCTTCCATCAGTGAGAGCATTGAAGATGGAATGTGGCTGGGTCTTCCAGCATGACAATCATCCCAAACACACCGCTCGGGCAACGAAGGAGTGGCTCCGTAAAAAGCATTTCAAGGACCTGGAGTGGCCTAGCCAGTCTCCAGACCTCAACTCCATGAAAAAAGTGTGTGGGGAGGGAGATGAAAGTCCGTGTTGCCCCAAAACATCACTGCTCTAGAGGAGATCTGCATGGAGGAATGGGCCAAAATACCAGCTACAGTGTGTGCAAACATCTTGAAGACTTTCGTTTGATGTCTGTCATTGCCAACAAAGGTTATGTTACAAAGTATTGAGTTGAACCAAATTTATTGACCAAATACTTATTTTCCACCATAATTTACAATTAAATTCTTTAAAAATCCTACAATGTGATTTCCTGGATTTTTTTTTCTCATTGTCTCTCATAGTTGAAGTGTACCTATGATGAAAATTACAGACTTCTCATCTTTCTAAGTAGAAGACATGCACAATCAGTGGGGACTAAATACTTTTTTGCCTCACGGTACAGAAGACCACTTATATAAGTTAAAAATTAAAGAGAATCCACACTGACCGTTTTCCCAGTGGTAATTGCTTGGCTTGTCTCTAAATTATCCTGTCGTTTTTCATAAGAATGGTTATTCAGTGGTTTTTGCAGCAGAATCACTGGTTTTCATCTCCACTGTGATCATAGCCCAGCATTGAAACAGCAACCATCATGCGATGGAATAGGAAACCATACAGGGTACATGCTCTTCTGCATCCTGGACGGCTCCGACTCCCTCCTGCCCCAAAACTTAATGACAGGGGCAAAAAACGATGGAGGAGGGTGAGTGGTTGATTTCATAAATGGTTGAAAAAGTCCGTGAATTTTACTGGCAAAACTTATTACCTGATAGTCTTGATGAAAACTTTTATGGTTGAAGCAAACTAGTTGAAACATAAATGGATCAAAATGTTGACAATATTCAAAAACAGATGAAACACTGGCGTTAACTACAAATGACCAGAAACTACATTCTACCACGCAAACATACATTTTTATAGAGAAATGGTTAGTTTAAAAAAATGTAAAGCCCATCTGCCCACATTAAACACATAGTTAAACAAGTTGAAGCTCAGAATTCAAAGGCTTCTTTATTCCATCAATTTGGACATCAAACCCATTTGAAATTTTTACCTCCAAATTCAAACAAAAATTCCAGCTTCTTTCATCAGTAAAACCTGTATATGTATGATTCAGCCGCAGTGTGTATCTGAAATGAATTGGATTCAAACTCCAAACCCGAATTTGAACGGCATTCCGGACCATTAAAGTTTGAATTTCCGAGATTCCACTGTACTTTTTTGAGTCCAGGGTGAAAAAAGGGAGTGAACCACTGAATTTAATAAATGGAAGAGCTGTGATGTTCAAACTGTGGCATTTTAAGGGCCAATGTGGGAGTATGGTAACCTAGCTGTTAAGATACTAGACTGTAGACCAGAAGGCACGGGTTTCCTTCAAATCCCATCTCTCCAAAGCTATCCAATACTGGAGACTTGAGCAAATCCCTTAACCCATAATTGCTGGATTTTACATTGCATAACTGTAAAGACACTCTGGATAAAAGATCAGATAAGTGACTAAATATAAGAATCTCTTTTAACACCAAAGTACAGTAAAATTAATATTCTGAAGTTACTATTTGTTCGGACGTAGTAAGAAGGAAATGCATCATGCAGGATGCCTAACTTGAAAAACCTCGTTAGGGTATTCCTACAACATCTCAATTGGTTAAGGCCTGAACAAGGATGCGAGGGCCATTTTCAAAACATTCCTTTTTTAAAAGGTCGTCTTTTGGGAACGTCTCTTAAGCTTCAGTTTGATAGAATGCTACTAAGAAAGGCTCCCTCCACCCTGCTTTACAGTTGGGATGGGGTTTTGGTGTTGGTGTACAGTGAGTTGTAAAGGCATATATAAGAGTGGAAGGTTCCAGGTTTGACTGCAATTAATCTGATCGGGTGCTTTCTGGTGGTCAGTCGTAGAGCCTCATAAACTGTACCACCTGATCTTCAAGTTACAAGGCCAGACCAGGAATGCTGTTTCATTCAGCTGGCTACTACAGTGGTGCTTGAAAGTTGGAAACCCTTAGAATTTTCTATATTCTGCATAAATAGAACCTAAAAAATCATTCAGATTTTCACACATGTCCTTAAATAGATACTTGGTCATTATGTATTGAGGAAGGGAGGAAAATGCTCCAAAAACTACAATATAGTGAGTGGCCAAAAGTATGTGACCCTCGAGGATTAACAGTTAATTCGAAGGTGATGAAATAATGATTCAATCAATGGATGACATGAGGGTTGAGTGGGAACCCTGATTTATTTAAAGAAACAGGGATCCTATCAAAGTCTGCTCTTCACAACCGTTGTGTGAAGTGTATTATGGCAGGAACAAAGGAGATTTATGAGGCAGCTCAGAAAAAGAGTTGATGATGCTCATCAGGCGTGGAATGGAAAAAAGGTTACAAAACCATCTTAAAGAGTTGGACTCTTTAGGACAATCCCCACCCAGTCAGGACAGATTGCGTACAAATGGAGGAAATTAAAGACCATTGCTACCCTCCCCAGGAGTCGATCAACCAACAACGATCACTCCAAACGAAGGCGTTGTAATAATTTGCAAGGTCAAAGGAACCCCAGGGTAACTTCTAAGCAAATTGAAGACCTCTCTAACTATTGCTAGTGTTAAGTTCATGAGTCCACAATCAGAAGAAACACTGAAACAAACAATGGTGTGCATGCAGGGTTTGCAAAGAGAAAGCCAATTCTCTCCAAAAAGAACATTGCGTGTCTTGGCAGTTTGATAACCATCACGGGAAAAAAGCAGAGGCTATTAAATATATTTTGGTTTAAAGAAAAGCTTAGTTTGGACAAAAGGAAAACACTGCATTGCGCAGAAGAACCATTATCCCATTCTGTGAAACATGGTGAGTGGTGGTAGTATCATGTTTGGGCCCTGTTTTGATGCATCTGGCCAGGCGGTTTTTGCCATCATGAGGAACAATGAATTCTGAATGATATCAGAGGAAATTCTAAAGGAAAATGTCAGGACATCTGTCAATGAACTGAATCTCAAGAGAAGGAGAAGGGGATCCATGCAGCAAGACAACGACCCTAAGCCACACAAGCGTTCTACCAAAGAATGGTTAAAGAAAAGAATAATTCATGTTTTGGAATGGCAAGTCAAAGACCTGACCTTTAATCCAATTAGAAAGGCTGTGGGAAGGACCTGAAGTGAGCAGTTAATGTGAGGAAACCCACCAACATCCCAGAGCTGAAGCTGTTCTGTACGGAGGAATGGGCTAAAATTCCTCCAAGCCGGTGTGCAGGACTGATCAACAGTTACAGGAAACGTTTAGCTGCAGTTATTGCTGCACAGGGGGGTCACAGCAGATACTGAAAGCAAAGGTTCACATACTTTTGCCTCTAACTTATATGTAATATTGGATCATTTTCCTCAATAAATAAATGACCAAGTATAATATTTTTGTCTCATTTGTTTAACTGGGTTCTCTTTATCTACTTTTAGGACTTGTGTGAAAATCTGATGATGTTTTAGGTCATATTTATGTAGAAATATAGAACATTCTAAAGGGTTCACAAACTATCAAGCACCACTGTACGTTTGAGCTACAGGAGCAGCACCAAATACAGCATTGTACATTTCAGCATATATTTTAAGACCAACTTTTGTCTCCTCTGTCTATAGAACACTGTCCATATTGTGTTTGGCAAACTTGAGACGTGCAGCACTGTTTTTGGAGAGCTGTATCTTATTAACACAATGTCGTCATTTGGCAGACACTTATCCAGAGTAACTTATACAAGATACAATATTGTACAATACAGTACAATGTAGTCCAAGCAGTTGTAGGTGAAGGATTTTGTTCAAGCTCCCAACAAAGGCGGCTTGGCAGTGCTGAGACTGGAACCCTCAAGCAGTTGTAGCTTAATTGCTGCAACAACAGCCCCAACACCATTTTTGTCCTGTTTATCTTAGATTCACACAGTCTTCAGGGTCTTTTGTTGTTCTTTTCATTTCAATGCACATTGTGCTCTTGGGCCTTTTCAGGACATCCATTTCTAGAGAGTAACAAATTCATAAAGGCATAAATACATGAACTGTAAACTTCTGAGTTATTAGTTCTAAGCAGTTAAACAAGAAATAAATTCTGAGTACGTCTAAGTGTCAATATACTATTCTGTACCTGCAGGCCAACATGAGGTCCAGATCACATGGATAAGTAGCCACACCATAGACATAACATAACATTATGATTTCGTTATTATTATTATAGCTGGTTATTTAGATAAATTAGTTTAGATGCTGCCAGTTCATAATCATATGACAAAGCACACACCAGCTAGGGAGACAGCCACCCACCTGCTCTGAGGTGTACTCTCTCATCAGCAAGCTGAAGTGGTGAGTCACCACTGCTATGTGACACTGCTCTCTAGTGTAAATGCTGTGTAAATGCTGTCATCTGAAAAGAACAATGCACATATACAGTATATGAGCCATTCCACCGAATGGGTGCCATTTCCGTCCCTAGTACATTACACATATAGATACTTCATATAATTAGTTGTAAAAAATATTTTATGATTAAACCACCTGTCCTGCACAGTGAAAAATCGTAGATTAAGTGTATATAATTTAAAATATTCACAATAACTACCCAGAACACTGAAAAATAGTATTTGTTAGCTGTCCCTGGCCTCTAATATTACTCTTTACAATGAAATATAATAATTAAACTCCTTCGGAAATCGTGTTTTTGTATTGTTGTGTCACTCAATATCCCATCTATCCCATAAATATTTTCTTCATAAGGAATCCATAATGATGTATACACATCACAGTCATGTCCCCAGGTTTTCAATCAGCCCTGTTCTGAAAATTAGAGAACATACCATAAGTCACACGTTCAGTAGGAACATCATCTGGATCTGCCGAAGACCATGGGAAGACCAAACATAAGTTCTCTCTTATTTTGTTTCGTGTATTTGATGATACTGTAACTATGACTGAGAAGGTCAATCTCAACTTACTATCTTGTTAACTAAATTATGTTTAGATGTTATTTTTTTATTGTAAAAATACAAATTTTTTGGTAAATCATTAGAATGTGCTGTGTCCTTCCACAGCATTTCCATTAGATTAAGGTCAGGACTTTAACTTGGCCATTCCAAAACATGAACTTTATTCTTCTGTAACCATTCTTTGGTAGAACGACTTGTGTGCTGAGGGTCGTTGTCTTGCTGCATGACCCACCTTCTCTTGAGATTCAGTTCATGGACAGATGTCCTGACATTTTCCTTTAGAATTCTCTGGTATCATTCACAATTCATTGTTCCATCAATAATGGCAAGTCGTCCTGGCCCAGATGCAGCAAAACCATGATACTACCACCACCATGTTTCATAGAGGGGATAAGATTCTTACATTTACAGCATTTAGCAGACGCCCTTATTTAGTGCGACATACAATTGATACAATCTGACAATCCAAGCAATTGTTGGTTAGGGATCTTGCTCAAGAACCCAACAGTGGCAGCTTGGCAGAGGTGGGATTTGAACTGAGTCCAGTACCTTACCCGCTAGGCTACCACAGTCCTTTCACAGTTCTTATGCACAAATGCAGTTTTCACTTTTTGTTTAAACCAAAAAGTTATATTTTGGTCTCATCCGTCCACAAAACATTCTTCCAATGGCCTTCTGGCTTGTCCACATGATCTTTAGCAAACTGCAGACAAGCAGCAATGTTAACATGTTAACATGTTAACCCTGCCATGCACACCATTGTTGTTCAGTGCTCTTCTGATGGTGGACTCATGAACATTAACATTAGCTAATGTGAGAGAGGCCTTCAGTTGCTTAGAAGTTACCCTGGGGTCCTTTGTGACCTCGCCAACTATTACACGCCTTGTTCTTGGAGTGATCTTTGTTGGTCGACCACTCCTGGGGAGGGTAACAATGGTCTTGAATTTCCTCCATTTGTACACAATCTGTCTGACTGAGGATCGGTGAAGTCCAAACTCTTTAGAGATGGTTTTGTAACCTTTTCCAGCCTGATGAGCATCAACAACTCTT
>JAJAGP010004684.1:0-45215 GCA_025084515.1 Ancistrus triradiatus
ACTATCCCATCCCTGGCTATAGCCTGCAGAAGGCGCGGGGCACCTGTCAGACTCTGAAGCCCAGCCCCACAGGTGGAGAAGAAGGAGCCAATGACAATGACCCAAGGAGATGGCCATGCCAACGTTCCTATCACCAAATTCCCCCTTACAGCCTCACCAAACCTGCCACATACATGAGTGCACACAAAACAGTAAGAGAAAAGGCCTTCTTCAACAAAATACTTTTCATGAGCGACTACAAAATCTTACTTGTCCCTCAGTACTGTTCCCTCAATGCAGGAACCAAACAGCACCACACAAGACATGTCTGAGATAATGTAACAGAAAATAACCACCCAAATCTCCATTTATCAAGCTTCTCAGAGAAAGATTATCTGATATTCTTATATATTATATTAATATACCAGCAAGGGGTACTGGTCCAAAATCAGACCCTATTTAAACATGGACAGGTATCAAACCACTAGTACTTATATAAGGTGTTTATTTTTTAACCACACTGTGTAAAATGTAGAGTTTTTCATGTTATAAGAGCTTGGTGTGTGTATGTGTATGGTGGGGTTGCCTGTGTAAGGATACAGATGAAGGAAGTAGTGCTGATGGCCAAGATGGTGCCAATGGGAATGGATTTCTGAGCATCCCGGAGATCACCAGAGCGGTTAGAACCTGCCATAATGCCTGTTTCATAGATGGAAATAGACACAAACACCTTCAAGTTACTGCCAGTGCTAAAATCATTTGGCATGTCCTGCTTTCCATAGTAATGATATTTCTCCTATTTATAGAACAGATCTGACTACCTGAAAAACACCAAGCAATAGATTATGCTCATTCACAATATGAATACACAATTATCGTCAACATAGCCCATGTGTGGGCCAAAATAAAACATAAACTGTAATTGTAATTGGATTGTAATTGTAACTGTCCTGTAAGAACAGCAGGTTTAAGATTGACACAATTTTTCCTACAGAAAATAATAAGGAAACTCTTGGAGTTTGACACAAAAGAAAACAATATAACCCAGTAATTTTAAAACACAAAACACTTGACTGTGTCCCAAATGCTTCCTATTGTACTAATTAGCAGAAGTGTGGACTTGAGTCACATGACATAAATAGTATAATATTTGCATATAACCTTTTCACATTCTCCCGTATACTTTAAATCATCTCTAGATTACTTACAATACCTAATATAATGTAAATACTACGTGAATAGATGTTATACTCTGTGGTTTAAAGAAAAATTACAAGAAAAAGCCTGAACATTTCAATGAACAAGACACCAGTTGATCAATGCTCAAACTACAACTACTTATACAGAGGGCCAACTGTATCGGCTGTATGCTATGCTATGCGTAATGTGTTTACAGTATACTCTAATACACTGCAATCAGACATGTCAGTAGGCTCTGTGATTGTAAATCAATGACTGCTGGCCAGTGTTACAGTATGACATTTCATTTTGAAAGAACAGAAATTAGAAGTTAGCTTCTCATATGCAGAACAGGATGATCCACATAACTGAAGACAATGCTATATTAAATAACAGTCACCAGGTAGGCTTGTCTACATGGGACTGTAAATGACAGTGAAAGTGAATATGGATGAAACAGGTCTACATGGTGTCATTTGAGCAAAACGCAGAAGATTACAGATCAGCACTGACACTGATTGTGTTTACATGCACTTAGCAATCCAATAACTGCAGAAAATCAGATTTTGTCACTACTCTGATCAACGAGTTTACATGCACTTGGGTAATCAGATATAGGGAAACCTCTGGTTTACATGACTCAGGCAGTAATCAGAATTCTACATTGCAGCCAGTCAATAACCTCACAGAAGGATGGGATTTAAAATTCAAACTTTAATAATTATAGAATAATATTTAATTTCCTCAAGCATATACTGTGTCTCCCAGTTTCTGTTCCGTGTAACCGTTTCCTGGATGCTGCATTTAATTCCAGAATTGCTAGATCCCGTGAGAGAAATAAACAACTAGGTTTAGGGAAACAAGCCCAAAAGAAGTTTCTTACAATAAGGCTGAGAAAACCATTTGAAATCAGAGTAAGGCTATACATGTGCTGAGAAATCCTGAGCTTTATCTTTCTTAATCTGATTACTTCTTAATTATTTCTAAATCTGATTTATAGATCAGAGTGTGCTGTTTACATGACCACTTGAATAATCTGATCACTGCAGAAATCTGACTATAATTCAGATTATTAAGAGGAAAATGATCCCATATTACATATTACTGAGTGGCAAAGGTATGTGAACCTTTGCTTTCAGTATCTGGTGTGACCCCACCTGTGCAGCAATAACTGTAACTAAATGTTTCCTGTAACTGTTGATCAGTCCTGCACACCGGCTTGGAGGAATTTTAGCCCATTCCTCTGTACAGAACAGCTTCAGCTCTGGGAAGTTGGTGGGTTTCCTCACATTAACTGCTTGCTCCTCTAGGATTAGCAGTTGAAGGTGAAATTAGAGTCAAGTCTTTTCAACCAATGAGATGACAATCAGGTGTGAGTGGGCACCCTGTTTTATTTAAAGAACAGAGATATATCAAAGTCTGCTCTTCACAACACATGTTTGTGGAAGTGTGGAAGCAAGACAACGACCCTAAGCACACAAGTCGTTCTACCAAAGAATGGTTAAAGAAGAATAAAGTTAATGGTTTGGAATGGCCAAGTCAAAGTCCTGAACTTAATCCAATCGAAAAGTTGTGAGGAGTTAATGTGAGGACACTGTGTGGGACTGTGGTGGCATAAAGGTTAAGGTGCAGGACTATGGACCAGAAGGTCCAGGGTTCAAATCCCACCTCAGCCAAAGCTGCCACTCACTGTTGGCTCCTTGAGCAAGACCCTTAACCCCCACTTTCTTGTAAATGAAATGAAATGAAATGAGGAAACCCACCAACATCCCAGAGTCGAAGCTGTTCTGTACGGAGGAATGGGATTGCAGGACTGATCAACAGTTACAGGAAACGTTTAGTTGCAGTTATTGCTGCACAGGGGGGGTCACACCAGATACTGAAAGCAAAGGTTTACATACTTTTTGCCACTCACTAATATGTAATATTGGATCATTTTCCTCAATTAATAAATGACCAAGTATAATATTTTTGTCTCTTTGTTTATCTGGGTTCTCTTTATCTAGTTGTAGGACTTGTTTGAAAATCTGATAATGTTTTAGGTCATATATATGCATAAATATAGAAAATTCTAAAGGGTTCACAAACTGTCAAGCACCACTGTAAATAACTCATAAAACAGTAATGAATTCTAAAGACAAAATAAACCAAAGTAATATGAAGCAGCACATCAAACACATCTGAGCTACAAAACACTCATAACAGGACTGCACTAGAGGAGATGACTCAGTTCCCTTCAGTTCCCTTCAGTTCTGTCATGAGAAGGATTGAGGGGTAAGAGCTCTACATGTGGGAGGACTGTCTTTACTGTGTTCTGTGTGGCTACTTTATGTCCTCAACACATTTCACTTGCAACTGTGACTGATTTGAGGTGTCTGTGTAATCTGATGTCAGAGTGATGGCACTGACCTGTAACAGACGGGAAGTAGATCCCGACCAGTAGTGTGAAGAAGGTGGTGATGTCAGCTAGCACATATTTTTTAGTGTTAATGGGCAGACTTTCTGGCTCTTCCACAGACGAAAAGCCCAACTTTTCCACATAATTGCCCTTTTCCATGTAATTTCCAAACAAGTTCTCTGTAAGAAAAAAAGACAGAACAATTGATAACACAGTGCATAAAAGAGGATGGGGTGAGAAAAACAGACTGAAAGAGACCAAACATAGAGAGAAGGAATTTAAACAATTTGGACACATTGTACCTCTATTTGGCTAGATTAAAAGCACATTTATAAATTATTCTGCCTAAAATAATTGCATTTAAGACTCTGTTTTTGTGATAATATATACCTTTCAAAATGCCACTGGTAATTCCTGGAATGCCCTGGATCTCTGTCACATTGTTATTTTCAAAGTAGCTGTCGCAGGTGGCGTTGAGGAACTCTGAGTCACAGAAAAGACTCCACAGTTTGGTGGTGACTGTGACATTGTCTTTCTCAATCACTTTGGCACACATGTCAAAGCCCTTCCACACCAGAGTCCGGTTCCCCAGCACACACACTCTGGATGAAATTCACACACAGGCGGGACTTTGAAACCATATTGAATCAATTTAGCCCACACTAACATATCACCACAATTTTCATAGTACAGGCTGGGAATGGTATAGGAATTGACTGTGAAGATAGTGGTGTAAATAGAATTCAAAGTTTTCTACGAGCCAGAGAAACGTGATATTCTAAAGATGATAGCCGTTTTCCTTACTGCTTACTTTTTACCAGTTTTATTTTTTTAATAACATAAAAAATGGTGAAGCCTTTGCACTTACGGAAACACAGGTGGCTCGATGGCAGTCTTAATGACGCCAGCATAGACAGCCAGGATGGAGCAAATAACACAGGCCAGAAAGACCAGCGCCAGCTTATTAACATACTTCACACCCACAAACACCACAATTGCCATGAAGGTCAGCACTATGGATCCATACACTCGCATGTTATTCAACATGGCTGCCTCTGCTTCTGGGCCTTCTAAACCTTCCATTTTAAAGAAGGCTGCCTGTGGTGCTATATAGATCTGAGAGAGAGACAGAGAGCAAGAAAACAGTGAATTAGTGTGAGAGTCTGGCCACTAAACCATACGCATTTTACCTTCTATATGATATATGATCAAAACTAACCATAATATAGTATAACGTCTCAAGCAAGCAAAATGTTTGAGATAAAATATCTCATTGGTGCTAACTGAGCATAGAATTAAACGTCCATATTAGTTATATATTACTTATGGCACAGTAGCGTTTATAAAAATACTCTTAATATAGCTGGTTGGTAGCAGATCACACTTTATGGATTATAAAGTTTTATGGGAGTGAGCCCTGAATATTACACAGCTGGTTAACCTCATTAATATATTAACTGCAAGAATTTTGATGGAGAGGGATTACTGGAAAACTAATATGCTTTTATAATATAATGAGTGCCCACACATGGGCATGTCTGGACAGCTAGTTGTCATGGAGACC
Organism: Ancistrus triradiatus; assembly: GCA_025084515.1. Lineage (NCBI taxonomy): Eukaryota > Metazoa > Chordata > Actinopteri > Siluriformes > Loricariidae > Ancistrus > Ancistrus triradiatus. The sequence continues at coordinate 5,121 of JAJAGP010004684.1, forward strand.
TATTCATCATATCGTATCTCCAGGGTAACAATTCAAGTGTAATCTCAAAGTGGTTCTCCATTTTTTAAAAACAGCATTCTTTGTATTTCCTCAGCGGGATGCAAATCGGGCTGCCACACACCCCATTTCCTGCTATTACACCACAGAATTAACTTAGCAGCTGGATAAACACCAATGGATTCTGAATGTGTGTGTGTGTGTGTGTAGTGGGGATTCAAACAATAAATGATTCACAGACTGGAATGAAGCAGACTGAAAAAAAAAGAGAAAAGCAAAGAGAAAATAGAGGAAGGGAAGAGTCAGACAGTCTCAGAATAAGTGAGAAATGGACAAAAGAAAGGAGCAAGGGGAAAATGATAATTTAAAAAAAGAAGAAAAGAAAAATGATAGTCAAAAAATAAAATGAGCACAGATGTCCAGTCACACGCAAGAAGAAAAGCGTCGCACCAGTAAGATCTCAATACAGCCCAGGATGTACATGGCTCCTGCAAAAGTGGTTCCCAAGTAGAAACAGATCCCCACAGCACCACCAAACTCAGGGCCGAGGGAACGGGAGATCATGTAGTAAGAGCCTCCAGCTTTTGGAATACACACACACACACACACACACACACACACACACACACACACACACACACACACAATATAAGTGATCGTTATATCAGAGATTATAATTCATGACGTATAGAATGAATGATGGACCACTTACATATAAGACTACGTGACAAATAGCAACCTGCTAGTGATTGACAATTAAAGGCCCCAGAACTCAATCCTCACTTCTGCTTTACTTCACTCAGCAGGTGATATTAGAATAGTGTTCAATTTGTTCAGTACAATAGAGTTCAGTTATAGGATTATGGACAGATATATACAGCTTTTGAGAAACTGTTCTCTAGACTTTTCCAATTGTTCTCATCAGCAGTGATAAGCACAGCAACCAGGGCATATGGAGCAGTCAAAACTAACATGTAGAAAAGATGCTGTCTCTTACCTGGTACTACTCCATTGGTGGCAATGGCACTCATTGAGATTGCAGTCAACATGGTCTGTGCCAACAAATTCAGAGAATAAAAGAAAAATAAACCAGTTGTGCAGATATATAGAAATGCCCTCAAAAACCATATGTAAAATACAGCTTTATTCAGATACAGTGGGGCAAAAAAGTATTTAGTCAGCCACTGATTGTGCAAGTTCTCCTACTTAGAAAGATGAGAGAGGTCTGTAATTTTCATCATAGGTACACTTCAACTATGAAAGACAAAATGAGAGAAAAAAATCCAGGAAATCACATTGCAGGATTTTTAAAGAATTCAATCGTAAATCAGGCTGGAAAATAAGTATTTGGTCACCCACAAACAAGCAAGATTTATGTGTCTCACAGACCTGTAACTTCTTTAAAAAGCTCTTCTGTCCTCCACTCGTTACCTGTATTAATGGCACCTGTTTGACCTCGTTATCTGTATAAAAGACACCTGTCCACAGCCTCAAAGTCAGACTCCAACCTCAACAATGGCCAAGACCAAAATTGTAGACCTGCACCAGGCTGGGAAGAGTGAATCTACAATAGGCAAGCAGGTTGGTGTGAATAAATCAACTGTGGGAGCAATTGTAAGAAAATGGAAGACAAACAAGACCATTGATAACCTTCCTCAATCTGGGGCCCCATGCAAGATCTCATCCTGTGGGGTCAAAATGATGTCTCCAGACCTCAATCCCATAGAAAAATTGTGGAGGGAGTTGAAAGTCTGTGTTGGACAGTGACAGCCCCAAAACATCACTGCTCTAGAGGAGATCTGCATGGAGGAATGGGACAAAATACCAGCTACAGTGTGTTCAAACCTGGTGAAGATTTTGAAAATCATCTGACCTCTGTCATTGCCAACAAAGGTCATGTTACAAAGTATTGAGTTGAACTTTTGTTTTTGACCAAATACTTATTTTCCACCATAATTTACAATTAAATTCTTTAAAAATTCTACAATGTGATTTCCTGGATTTTTTTTCTCATTTTGTCTCTCATAGTTGAAGTGTATCTATGATTAAAATTACAGACCTCTCTCATCTTTCTAAGCAGGAGAACTCGCACAGTCAGTGGCTGACTAAATACTTTTTTAAATACTGTACATCATAGTGACAAATACAGTGCACAGTATACACCGATTAGTCAAAACATTATGACCACCCACAGATTAACATGTAATAACGTTAATTATCTCATCACAAAGGCACATGTCAATGTCTGGGATATATTATACAGTAGGTAAAGAGTATGCGCACGTTGTGGACGTGTTGGATGTGGGAGAAATGAGTGGGCCCATGCTGACTCCTGTCCACCATCGAAAGCACATACAATGGGCACATGATTATAAGAAATAGACTTTGAAGTTATAAAAAAGTGTTCCTTTTTATATCACAAAGATAATAATAATAATACTAATACTAATACTAATAATAATAATAATAATAAGCTTTATTTACATAGCACAAACAATGTTTTACAAAGTGCTTTACACAAGCAGTAGTAAAAACAAACAAACACACAAAAGAACAATAGAATGATATAAAATAGTTAAAACAAAAGAATACATAAAAGAACAGTAAAAAAATATATAGAATAAAATAAAATAGAAACATTTAAAAATGCAGCTGAAATCTAAACAGATACAGTAAAACACTAGCAAAAAGCTAACCTGAACATGTGTGTCTTAACCCTCCTCTTAAGTATGCTAAGATCATCCAAAGCCCTCAGGTCACCAGGAAGAGCGTTCTAAAGGTTGGGGCTGTAATAAGAAAAGGCTGCCTTTCCACTCTTTTGCCGGGTGGTCGGTACAACCAGCATGTTCCTGTTAGCTGATCTGAGGGCCCTTGGTGGAACGTACCTAACAATCATGTCACTGAGATAATGGGAAACCAAACCATGGAGGCATTTACAAAAAAAAAACCAGCAGTAAAAGAATCTTAAATCCCCCCCCCCCCCCCCCATTTCTGAAATGATACTGGAACCAGTGTAGCTGTTAGAGGACCGGTGTAATGTGATGTGATCCCTCAATTTTTCACCAGTCAGGATTCTTGCTGCAGCGTTATGTACCCTCTGTAGGTTAGAAATTGAGCTCTTTGGTAGGTCAGAAAGAAGAGCATTACAATAATCCAGGCATGACGATATAAAAGTGTGTATAAGTTTCTCACTGTCAGCCAGTGAGAGCATGTTAGGCACCCTGGATATATTTCTGAAGTGGAAGAATGCAGTTTTACAAACATTGCTAATATGGATATTAAAACTAAGATCACTGTCGAAAGTGACACCCAGGTTTTTCACTGTGCTTTGTGATTCTAATGACCAGGATTTTAACCATGTCAGTGCCTCTGCCTTCCCTTCACTGTTACCAAAAACAATTATTTCAGTTTTATCCTTATTTAGCTGCAGAAAATTATGACACATCCAGGACTTAATGTCATCTAGCAGAGTGTTGTTAGATTAACAAGGGTCAGAAGCTAAGTACATATACACTTGTGCGTCATCCTAATAATGATGAAAGGAAATATTATATTTGTTAATTATTCTGGCCAGTAATAGCATGTACAGATTGAACACAATTGGTCCTAGAATGGAGCCTTGTGGCACTCCACATGACAGAGGGTAATGCTTGGATGAGGAGTTTCCAAGTGTAACAAAGTATTCACAGCTACTCAAATAGAACTGGAACCAGTTTAGTGCTGAGCAAGTGAGACCCAATAGTGTAGGCGATTAAGCAAAATCTCATACTTGACAGTGTCGAAGGCTGCACTAAAATCTAATAGAACGAATATAGATGTATTACCAGCAGCTTGATTCATTTTAAGATCATTTAAAACTTTAATTAGTGCTGTTTCTGTGCTGGCTGGGTATATGTGTATGCCTTTTATCTGGGGAGTGTGACACCCTGGGGCAATATTCTGCTGAAAAGCCCTGCGTCCATCCACCTTGCCATCTACCTAAACACTGCTGTTGACAGCATGGTCATAATGTTTTTGGTTCACTGGTAAGGTAATTCATTTTAAATACAACACATACAAACAAACTAAAAGACATCGTAGTATCAGTGTTGCCCAACATACATGATCTGTAAACAAGGAAACGAGAGCATGTATATCAAGACCAGTATACAGTTGTCAGTCTATTAGGTACAACCAGCCATGTCCACCAACCATACAGGACCAATTGGGAAGATAATTTCTGCCTCTAGTCCATCTTATTATTATGTACAGTCCATCTGTCCTTCACTTAAATGAAGCCATCACAGGACCACATCTGAACAGATGTGACTGGGGTGAAGGATACTGAGGTCACATAGTTTGTCACTGGTACAAATGTATCAGGCCCTGCACTGCTGCTGAGATTTTTAAACACCTTATTTGTCGCTTGTCACACTGCCAGCGCAGGGTTGAGAGTAGTCCATCATCCTTAAATATCCACTCAACATTATACATGTGGTCAGAAACTCATCAGTGATGAAGAACTAGAAGAGAAAATGCTATAGTCTCTAAATTCACATCTACAAGCTGTACTGAACAAAGAAAACCCCTGATACACACTTAACAACACACACTAATATGCCATAATCATGCCAGGGTGCTGAGAATGGTTGATGAAAGTAATATCTGCCAATTGTTGGCTATTTTCCGTTAATGGACACCTAAAGACGGCTGACAATTATGTACAGATGGGCTACAGTCAGTATTACAAAATGTACCTATTTGGTCAATTAGATATAGTAAACAATTGTGGGTTGTTTAGTGAATGTTATAGTTCAACACATAATGCATGTACAATAATTATCCCTTATGATGGACATCTATTGAATTTAACTACACATAATATTGTCAAGGTGTCACTATTATTATGAGAGAAATTGATGTGGAATGGATGTAAGGTGTCGGACTGAGTATGTATGTGTGTGTTTTACATAATGTGAGGTGTGTGAAGTGACTACAGGTTGTTGTATTAGATGGTGTTCAGGCTTAATGAGTAATGATTACAGCTCTCTGGTGCTAAGGAGTTCTGATAAGCCCTCCATTGTTCGTATTTTCTATTTGATGAAGACCAGGGAAAAACTTTTTTTTACACCTGCTATTATAGCTAATACCCAGTCTCAAACACACTATAGTAGTCATGATATCACTGCATCAATACATATGCTAACATAATTAACTGTACTTGACTGGTTAATTATGGTTTTCAGCAGCTAAGAGCTAAAACCTGCCAATCATGCCATTTCATTACAGACCAGAGGCTACACTGCAAATTGTAACAGATAATTTAGCTAAGCAGATATTTCTAAATGTGTAGACATTTTTGGATATTGTATTTATTGTATTCTAACACGTGTATTGCTCTTTATTTTTACAATGTGCTATGCAGAGGTGGGCAGTAACTTGCTAAATTAAGTCTGTTACATTTACTTAAATAAGTTCTTGAAAAACAAAAACTTCTTAAAATAATTTTAATTTGAGATAATTTTGCTCTTACTCCAGGAAATTAATTAAAAAAAAAACTATACTTTTGCTGTTCATTTTGTGGGTTGAGTCACCATTCGTGTCTGAATATCAATATTTTTAAGTCTTTGTAGTGCACATGCATGGTGCACAGGGTAAGGTCTCTGTGTGCGTACTGGAAATAAATGTAGTGACCGTATAACATGCCATTTTATAATGACATTATGATTATTGTTTGTGCTTTCATTAATACACAATACAACAGATTTCACATTATATACCCATATTTACAAAAAGCAGCCTGGGAATTGTTTATGCTACTGCATCCTGTTTGATATATCTGATGTGATCAACGAATAATTAATTAAAAAAATATAGCATCTGTTAATTTGTATTGTTTGTGTTAGGCTCATATGCAAAATGATGAAACTAATTTCAAATTTAGCACTGTATTTAACATAAAAAACCTTGCTGGCCTGACCATCAAATATTATATGGCTTTATGGAATATAATGTCAAAAAACTGACAAGTAGTCTAGAAGAAAATGAACTAATGATTTTTTATTTTATTTTACCCATTTACAGTCAAAGCTGACAATATTTGAAAGCATATTTTGAAGCCCTGCTGTTTGTTACTTTCACAATGCAGCTTCTGTACAAGTTTGTACAGAAACAATGCAACTTACATATGTACAGTTCACAATATGCTTCCTCACTCCTGTTCAGATAATTATTTGGCTGAATGATTTTATTTTATTATTTGTTTACTTATCGTCACATCAGCATCAAACGCTAGCAAGGTCACATCAATGCATGAGAGACACATTCACACTGGGCCAACTTACAGAGACCAACTGTCTTTGGAATGTGGGAGGAAACCGGAGTACCTGGAGTAAACCCACAAGGACATGGAGAACATACAAACTTCACACAGGCAGAGTCCAATGTCAGGTTCGAACTGGGGATCTCTGGAACTGTGAGGCAACCGTGCTGCCCCTGAATTTTTTTAAAAACAGTAACAGTACTTTTACTTGAGTAACATTTATTGCTACTCTACCCACCTCTGGTTTATAGCTTCTTTAAAAAGGATAAGTTATTTCTGAAATTATGCCCTATAATGGCATGTTAATCCGTTTATTCGATCTGCCATTGTACAGTAATGAACAAAACCATATAGGGCTGTGTCTGAAATCGTTTACTACTTCTCAACTTTTGTTCGCTAAAATTGTGGACTACTAATGACCCATATTTTTTAATGTAGTGAATATGAGGCCATTTCAGAGTCCCCTGTCATCCACGTTCAAAACAATGTGCATTTGTACAAAGATGGACTAAAATTTGTGGCAAATGCACACTGTCTATCAATAGGTTATGTCTCACGCAACCCAAGTATATATGTATCATGTCTGGCTCACTTGACTTCAACGTGTCTGTATCCTCACTGTTCCTTACCAATAGTATATCAATCAAATTTAGCCCACAGTGAACATTTGTTTACATAATCATATAACACATCAGCTACTAAATTTAATTTAAACATGCCACCAGACCCAAAAACAAGGGAGTTTTGTTTTGTCTGTTAATTGGTAAAAGATGTGGCTGATGAAATCAAGCCATAACAGCTCATTTTGAAAAGAAAGTAAACATTAAGCCTGCATTAAACGGAGATTTCCCACGATTCACATTTGATATGCATATGGATTTAACATTTGTAGATGTATAATAAAGAACACCCATTCCCATGGCACAAGTGCTTTCATGTCATTTGTACTTTGGCATCATTTCTGTTCCTAAGTACTATTGGAATCATTTGTACTAATGGATCCGATAGTTATAGCCATAATTAATTTTTTGGATGACTAAGGATGCTGAATCTCCTCCGTGAATGTTGTTTCACGCTATTAAAGGATCAGGGCTCTCTGCCTTTTTGTTGCTATGAGAGCCATGCTACACTGAGAGTGTTCCATGCCCTTGAGCTGTCGGATTCCAGATGACGCAAAGAGAGTCTGCCTGGTCTTAACACAAAGAAGTACATGACACGCATGCTCATGCAAGGCTGTGTGCACAGGAGGATGGGATGCTGGTTAGCGTTTGGCCCTATTTATTTATTGTGCCCATGATGAAGCACAGTTTCTAATTGTTTCCACCTCATTAAGTCAATGAGTCACAAATGTCACATGTTTCACTGTGCAAACATCACTGATTGGATGATGGCATGAGGAAGAGTTTATATGTACTAGCCACCTCAGTATAAATGACCACTAATTAGGAACTTAGTGGATTTGCAGAGTTATCCACTATTATTATGTTTGTTTGGCTTTTTTTTACGTTTATCTCTTTTTAGATTTTATAACTTTTCATATTTATCAAAAGTTACATTTTTTGTCGCTTGTCAGTGTCCTACTTTTCTGTCTGAGCATTGCAAAGAACAGCATAAATACACACTGCACATTGTTTAGCATTATTCTTATTAGCACTCACTCTCATTTTGCCAGCCAGCACCAACTGAATGCTGCTTTGCTATGTCTGCTTAGTTCCAATCAACTGTAATAACCCTGTCCAGCAGTTTATGGTGGTAATGCATCCATATTTTAAGAGTTTATTTACATTAGAACTCCTATATCCATCTGAAGTACAGTGAACACTTGAGACATGAAGAAAATCATGATAATAAATATGATAATGTGTGTGTGTGTCTGTGAGAGAGAGAGAGAGAGGGCGAGAGAGAGAGACAGAGAGAGAGAGAGAGAGAGAGAGAAAGAGAGAGAGCGAGAGAGAGAGAGAGATGGAACTGGGACTGAAGGGATTGGAAAAAATGTTTTCTATAGGCCTAAAATAGCCATTATTGAATCTTGGAACTCTGTGCTTGAGTTAATGCATGATCTCAGTAGTTGGCATTAACTGATTATCTGAAGAAAGAGACTCAATAATGTTATCAGACTCATAAAGAGTGTCTGAAAGTCTGACAAAACACACACAGCAAGCTCTCCAGTTATCCAGAAGCAAAAACTCTATAAACACTAAAATATATTAAATGCATGTTATTCTCTAATTGATTTTCTACATCTTATGCATTGCATTGTTTTAAATACTTAATTCCTGACAATTTATTTAGAGATGTTTCGAATCGAGCTGGTTCATTAAAATTTTTAACTGAATTTACTCTTCTTCAGTGAACAGTACTGTTATTATTGGATTAACCAGTTTTCACAGCAGCACTAGAATCTTACATGGACTTGTAGTGCAATTGACTGGAGGTGTGGATGAAGCCAAAGACCCTACACAGACTGGAGGCCCAAGCTGAACAACATGAATCTGTCCAGGAAAAAACAACTGTGGGAGTGGTTGGGCTAGTTTATTCACCAGTATGGGTACTACCATAATTAGAAGGACAAAAAGCACACTTCCGTACAAAAATTAGGGACTTAAACAATGCCTGGTCCATATTTGCTTTAAAAGATTTGTAATCTCGTTCATGTTTCCTCAAGTCCAAATCAAGTCTTAAGTCTTACAAAGAGCAATTCTGGTCATATTATGCATCTCTCGAGCGTATAAAAAGACCATATAATTAACTAGAAATGACCACATGTACAGATATAAATATATAGCACAGTAATTATTTTAATCTCCAATGGCACTGGTTGCCTTGAACTGCAATTTAGGAATGAATATTATGCAGATGTCTTTTCCCTTTCATTTCAGATTGTGTCGTGTTTAAATTGGTAGCTCCAAAATAAGCAGCCCATTGTTCGGAATTGAAATCTTTGAAACTACATTTTAATTGGACTCCTTTACTAATCTCTTATAGGAAAGTATATTAAAATGGCATAATATTGTACATTAAAAAGTTTTTCTTATCATCAGTGTAATGATTTGAAAAGAATGTTTGAATCTTTCAGAGGTTCTGCTCCTAAATAACATATATAACAGCCCATTTATAAACTAAACTCAAATTGCCTGCTTTTGCCCACAGCCACTACCCTGCTTACAAAGCCTCTTTTAACATTAGTCATTTCTGCTGTGACCCAAAAGCTGATTCTATCTTTAGCTGCATACTAACAGTAAATGAGCCCACTTGAGATTACTTTTATATGATATGCTTATTTAAAGTTCGTCTAAAAATGAATATTTGGTGCTTGTGGGTGATGTTTTTATAAAGTCTCATGGTATAGCTGTATAAAGTTAAATGCAGAATGAGATTCAGGTTCTCACAAAAAAGAGTTTTTTGTGTAATATGCTTAAAGAAGATTAACTGTAATGGTGTAGCAGTGGAGGTTTTATTTATCCAGGCAAAAATATGTGTGAAAAAGCAATTACGTTTAAATGGGCTTCAAAGAAAGAGGGAGACATTGAGAGAGAACTAAAATCTGAGTGCATTTGTTTCACAGATAATTAAAAGCTACAATTACTAATGTTTTTTGACAGGAACAGTAGAATGAGAGACCAAAAAAATCTGTTCTTGAAATCTACATCTTCTACTTGGTTTGTCTCCTTCTTGCTAAGCATGAAACACACTGTGTCCTCAAGACCATCAGTCACTGATCAGCAAGACAATTAGTGAAGTAATCAAAACAGTTTAAAGTGCATCTCAGACAGACACGTGAGTCTGTCTGAAATCTCCAAGGGAGCAAAATGTACTGTGGCTACAAACATGGTTAGGTAAAATTCCTAATTTGACTAGATATACATAGAACACATGCAAATTCTCCTCAAACTGCACTGATCTTGACTTTGCTCAGGCATCCCATTGTTCCTGTATGACAAAGATATACAGCCTCTCTGCAAGAAACCATTGCTGTGTCTCAATAGCTGCCTAGATAGAATTAGTGGTATTTCACCTAGAAGATGGGAACAGCCAGATAGTGTCTTTCTTATTTCAAATGGCAGAGAAGGGAACAAATAGTACAAAGCTAAATTAAAGAAATTAGATATTTGATTAAATCCAGAAAAATGTAAATGCTTACACTCACTGGTAAGCTTATTAGGTACAGCTACCATACAGTGAGGCAAAAAAGTATTTAGTCAGCCACTGATTGAGCAAGTTCTCCGACTTAGAAAGATGAGAGAGGTCTGTAATTTTCATCATAGGTGCACTTCAACTATGAGAGAAAAAAATTTGTTTGAGAGACAAATTTTGATTATCAATGGCCTTGTAAGACATACAAGGCCATTGATAATCTCCATCGATCTGGGGCCCCACACAAGATCTCATCCCATGGGGTCAAAATGATCATGAGAACAGTGAGCAAAAATCCCAGAACTACACGGAGGGACCTGATGAATGACCTGCAGAGAGCTGGGACCAAAGTAACAAAGGCTACCATCAGTAACACACTACGCCGAGAGGGACTCAGATCCTGCAGTGCCAGGCGTGTCCCCCTGCTTAAGCCAGTACATGTCCAGGCCCGTCTGAAGTTTGCCAGAGAGGCATATGGATTGATCCAGAAGAGGATTGGGAGAAGATCATGTGGTCAGATGAAACCAAAATAGAAACTTTTTAGTAAAAAACTCAACTCGTCGTGTTTGGAGGAAGAAGAATTCTGAGTTGCACCATACCAAAGGTGAAACATGGGGGTTTGGAAACATCATGCTTTGGGGCTGGATTTTATGCAGAGGGGACAGGACGACTGATCCGTGTTAAATGAAGAATGAACGGGGCCATGTATCGGGGGATTTTAAGCCAAACACCTCCTACCATCAGTGAGAGGCATTGAAGATGGAACATGGCTGGGTCTTCCAGCACGGACAATGATCTCAAACACACCGCTTAGGCAACGAAGGAGTGGCTCCGTAAAAAGCATTTCAAGGTCCTGGAGTGGCCTAGCCAGTTTTCAGACCTCAACCCCATGGAAAATTTGTGGAGGGAGTTGAAAGTCCATGTTGCAAAACATCACTGCTCTAGAGGAGATCTGCATGGAGGAATGGGCCAAAATACCAGCTACAGTGTGTGCAAACCTGGTGAAGACTTACAGGAAACGTTTGACCTCTGTCATTGCCAACAAAGGTTATGTTACAGAGTATTGAGTTGAACCAGCTTTTTTGACCAAATACTTATTTTCCACCATAATTTACAATTACATTCTTTAAAAATCCTACAATGTGATTTCTTGGATTTTTTTTCTCATTTTGTCTCTCATAGTTGAAGTGTACCTATGATGAAAATTACAGACCTCTCTCATCTTTCTAAGTTGGAGAACTTGCACAATCAGTGGCTGACTAAATACTTTTTTTCCCCACTGTATAGGTGCATCTCGTAAGAATACGTTTACAACAATAACAGTGTCACATCTACCCCCATCACCACACCCCCATCCTTTAATGAAAAGGGAGGCCCTTTACTGACCAGATTTTATTTGGATGGTAGTGGAAACTGACATGGTAGTGACATCTGTTACCAGGTGCACATGCAAATGAGCTAACTGGGGACTGTAGTCCAGGGCTTAAAAGAAAAGAGCCATGTGAAAACAAACATGCAGATATAAAAGCATTTGAAGGTATGTAGAAGCACCAGAAACACAATTTTTTACAAAACTTATTTTAGACACAAACTCCTCAATGGTGAGCATCTACCAAACATGTGGCTTTTATATTATTTCCATGTGTTCAGTGAAGGACACTTCTATTTCTGTGTTGTAAATAGCTATGGTGACTGGAAATGTCAGGAAAGCAAATGCTTGCGTTGTACTAGTGTGTGCTCAAAGTTTTGAGAAGAGTTGTGACAGTTGCAAACTGGCTGAAATTTTCATTTGTGATGACTATTACTGCAGTCATAATGCATTTGTCTCCCTAATTGTAATCTGTAATGCCATGTCTGTGGTTTTACTAGCTTACCGTGGAGCAGCACATAAGGACAATTATGAAAGCTTCGATGACTCCTCCAATGCCCACCATCCAGGTCATCCTCAAAAACAGAATAACACCCAGAATGTTCTGCATACAGGGGAAGTATACTCCCATCAGCGTGCCCATTCGAGGAGCCTGTGAACAAACACACACATACTTTTACAAACTTTACAATGTTACCTGAAATAAATGGGATTCTTAAAAACTATCAAACGTTATGTCAGCAATTATCTGTTTTGTATTATGTTTATGATTAACAAAGCCAACCTAGTAAGACATAGAGTTTGGAAGGGTGTATGAATGTAACTTATTTTCATTACTAAACAACAAAGCAATGGCTGTTCCGTTTGCCTACATATCAACAACAAGTTAAAATGGGTTGTTTGTTTGTTTTGAGTATTTTGTTTATTTAACATCTCTATAAGCAGCAGTGGCCATTTCAGCGACACTATTACAACTATTACAACATCAAGACTACTAATATATATATTATATATATATATATATATATATATATATATATATATAATATATATATATATATATATATACATACAGTGGGACAAAAAAAGTATTTAGTCAACCACTGATTGTGCAAGTTGTCCTATTTAGAAAAGATGAGAGAGGTCTGTTAATTTTTATCATAGGTACACTTCAACTATGAGAGACAAAATGAGAAAAAAAAATCCAGGAAATCAACATTGTAGGATTTTTAAAGAATTTAATTGTAAATCATGGTGGAAAAATAAGTATTTGGTCACCCACAAAAAAGCAAAGATTTCTGGCTCTTCACAGACCTGTAACTTCTTCTTTAAGAAGCTCTTCTGTCCTCCACTCGTTACTTGTGGTCAGATGAAACCAAAATAGAACTTTTTGTTAAAAACTCAACTCGTCTTGTTGGAGAAGAAGAAGAATGGCTGAGTTGCATCCCAAGAACACCATACCTACTGTGAAGTATGGGGGTGGAAAAACATCATGCTTTGGGGCTGTTTTTTTCTGCAAAGGAACAAGACGACTGATCCGTGTTAAGGGAAGAATGAATGTGGCGATCGTGAGATTTTAAGCCAAAACCTCCTTTCATCAGTTGAAGATGGAACGTGTCTGGTCTTCCAGCATGACCAATGATCCCAAACACACCGCTCTCGGGCAACAAAAGAGTGGCTCCGTAAAAAGCATTTTCAAGGTCCGGGAGTGGCCTAGCCAGTCTCCAGACCTCAACCCCATAGAAAATTTGTGGAGGGAGTTGAAAGTCTGTGTTGCCCCAAAACATCCCTGCTCTGAGATCTGCATGGAGGAATGGGCCAAAAATACCAGCTACAGTGTGTGCAAACCTGGTGAAGACTTACAGGAAAAAGTTTGACCTCTGTCATTGCCAACAAAAGTTATGTTACAAAGTATTGAGTTGAACTTTTGTTATTGACCAAATACTTATTTTCCACCATAATTTACAATTAAATTCTTTAAATTCTACAATGTGATTCCTGGATTTTATTTTATCATTTTGCCTCTCATAGTTGGAAGTGTACCTGTGATGTGACCTCTTCTTCATCAGTGGCTGATTAAATACTTTTGTGCCCCACAGTACACTCAAGTCAAATGCCGATTTAGCGTACTCAATTAACCTAAAACGCATGTCTTTTCGAACTGTGGGATGGGATGAAAACTGGAGTACTCGGCATACTAAACCCACTCGGACATGGGGAGGACATGCATAGTTCACACAGAAACCAAGGACCTTATTGCTGTGAGGCGGGCGGTGCTACCCACCGAGCCACCGTACGGCCCCGAGTAAAATGGTCCTCCATGTTAGCCTGATTTATTTTGTATGCTAATGTGTTGGCCTTAGATTTGTTTTCTTTTAGTGTCCAGGTTTGAAGGTGCTGCTGAAAAGCCAAACCAAATAAATTGTGTGCTGTGTTTTTCATATTTCAAAACTTCCTTTCCAATTGCTTTCCATATGACTTAGCAGTTTGCATCATAGTACAAAAGTGTGCTTGCCCCAGCCATGTGTTACTCTTTAGGTTTGTATGTGGTCACCGGCGCTCCCCCACAACTCCAACCTCGAATAAGTAGGGTTAAACATAAAAAACAATCTGAATTTTTAGAGATGTCCACTGCTGTACATGTTATTATTTCACAGTTATCATAAGCTAACATTATAACAATTGTAATACATCTTCAGGTTTAGAGCTGGAACTAAGGCTGTCATGTGGTTCATTGGTAAGAGCTAGTTTCAAGAAGCACCATTATGCCACAGCTGCTGTTTCAAAAATGTTAAAAAATGGTTTGGATGTCACATTGAATCCCAGCATCGGTGTATATGATACAACTGATACATTTTCTTACCTGATTACTGGTAGAAAATGGATGTCCAGTGAAAAATGGTTAATGTTTAAGACTGTATCTATTCAGTTTCATAAGAGCTTACAGCCCCCCTGACTGTGGTAACCCTAGAGTCAGCCAGAGTAATAGCCTTCCAGAAGAAGTTTTTCTTTCACACACTAGAAACAATTTTCCAGTGGTCACCAGAACACTATTTTTATGTAATCCCCATAGATATCAACAAAGGAATGCTAGTTAAAGTTAGTAGCAAACTGCGACAAAATAAAGGGCAAGCTCTAACGGTATCTGCAACACACCCATTACATTGATAGAAGAGAGCCATTAGTGGGAATATAGGGTCAGACTGTAATACTCAGCATCTAATGAAGTAGACAAAACTAGAAAGTTCCATATCCCCCATTCTAGCATGCTACCACTGGCTATGTACTTATTCAAGCAAGTTTATAGTCAAATGTCAGTCAAAATGTATTAACATTTAAGTAATGAATGTGATTTTTATCAAGCAGCGAGGACCACGATAAGTACCCAAGTACGTATTTTTCGGACCATAAGGCGCACTTAAAATCCTTTAATTTTCTCAAAAATCAACAGTGCGCCTTTAAATGCGGTGCGTCTAATGTATGAATTAATTCTGGTTGAGCCTTCTGACCAACAAACAAAACAAACAACAAAAATCTATGTATGCCACTGAAAGGAAGCATAGAAAATCTGTTTAGATAATTTTTTTATTATTATAGTTTGTCCATTTACAAATAATGGGGAAATATGCTCAAGCTTTTCTGGAAATTCACTATTGATACTGCTTTTTAGGACTAAGATAGAGAGGTTTGGCTGTATATTTTTTACAGTTACATTTTAATTTGATTAGGTTTCGCTCCAACTCTTAATCCAACATGATTTAACACTGTCTCAACTTTTCTATTATTGAAAAAAGAAGAAGCAAAAGGAAACTGCTTGAAAGTTTTAATAGGTATCCATAATGTTTCTTCGATGATTTTATTATTTGGCACAATTACAGAGTAAGATAGACAGAAGCTGCTGCTTTGTCACCAAGCTCACCAGGTTTTCATTTATCATACAGGCAGTAAGAGCTCACTCATTGTCTGTGCATGTGTGGGGGAAAAGAGGCCACTGGAGGGGACTGTGTATTCTTCCAGTAACTGGAGCAGATGCATAATAAGTCCTGGTAGCATGGTTGTGGAAACTTTGCATTTATGTTTATATGTGCATTTATGGTAGCATGCCTCAGACATGTGTGACTGCAGATTCCCCTATGGTGCGTCTGAGCCGCAAAGGTCTCAGGTCCTATGTCACTAGAAAGCCAGACCAGATGCCCAGAGGCCCCCAGGGACTAATAGCAAAGGACCCTGCTGTGTGGACTCAGGTGGACCAACCCCACTGCTGCCATCTCCAGCTGCTCAGTTTTGCAATCCCTTGTGCCCTGCTGCTGTGCCATCCTCTGCCACCTTGCCTTGGACACCATTGCATCCAAGGTGCCTGACTCCACCTGCCCAGCTGTGAGTTCCAGATGTGCTGGAAATAGTTGGCATTGGATAAGTTAATACGAGAGGCAATATGAAATGTTGGGGTTAGGTGTAAATGTATTTGTAGCATTGCTACAGTAATCATTATGTTAATGGAAAGTCCCTACCAGGATAGTGAGACAAATGTGTTTGTCGGTTTGCATGTGTATGGATGGCACGCTGTCTAGGGTTCACCTTGTGCTGCCAGTTAGGCCCCTGCAACCATGAATTGAGCTGAGTGCTTACAACACAAAGTAAAATGGCTAAATCAGTTCTGGCTTAGCATAGCGCAGACATAAGGCAACCTGACCTTCTGTTAATCTATGCTGTATTCATGATCAAGTGAGAACAAAGACATAAGCTTATCCAACTTCTGAGTAGGCAAAATCCAAAAACCCTGGAACTCCACTCAGAAAGTCTGCATCCCAGGAACTAATCTTCCTGAGTATTTTACACAGTTTTTTATCCGTATAGCCAAATGAACACTAGCCTACTGTGATCATATTGTTGTAACAGTCATGAAATGAGTGAAAGTCTGTGCAGTACTCACAGCT
Organism: Ancistrus triradiatus; assembly: GCA_025084515.1. Lineage (NCBI taxonomy): Eukaryota > Metazoa > Chordata > Actinopteri > Siluriformes > Loricariidae > Ancistrus > Ancistrus triradiatus. The sequence continues at coordinate 21,859 of JAJAGP010004684.1, forward strand.
GTAAAGTGTAAGTATGGGTAAGAAGCAGAAAGAAACAGGGAGAATAATACAAGTATTTTAATATGTTAATGTCACTAGACTGCACTTTCAGAAAATGAGAGTGTTAATGTGCTTCGTTTAGCTGAAGTCATTTACTGCTACTAAGTGCAGAACTACAGGCAGAGAGTACTTAAAGGCCACCAAGGATCACTGACAGCCCATACAGATTAGCTTTTTGTGTAAGTAGTTTTGACAGTAGTTTTAAATGAATAAAAAAAGTCACAAGTCATTAGCAATGACCACAGTGGCAAACTTGAGAGGCGCTATCATTTTCAGCTGTGCACTGCACATTTTGGCCACGGAAACAAAAAGGGCATATGGTTAGAAAAAAATAACACGTCACCCCTAGATTGTGACAGCATGGCATCGGACCACCTGCAGTTTAAAAAGCCCTTCCTTACATGTGTGGATTAAAACATTTTATACAAACCCATTCTCTATTTATGTCATTACATGGTTTAAACATGAGTGTAAAATATCTGCTTAGGGTAACTATAAACACAAGTGTGCTGGCCGAGAAATGCAACATGACACGACATAAATGAAGACACTATGGCTGTGAAGGGAGGAGGATGTTTACTCTAAAACACAACAACAGATGAGCAGGATAGTTCCACCGTCTGATGAGAATGGTTTTCAGTATCCCATTCAATTGTGAGAACCATTTATTTTGTAGTCTATCATAGTTATTTATGTTTTAATGCAGCCTGAGTATTTCAGAAACGGATGATCTAGTGGCATTTTCATGCATAGCCATCTCTAGGGTTTACAGAGAAGGGTCTGAAAAGGAAGAAATATCAAGTGAGCAGCAGTTCTCTGCAAAAATGCCATGTTGATGCCAGAGATCAGATGAGATTGGTCAGACTGATTTGAGCTGATAGAAAGTCTACAGTAATTAAAATAACCACTTGTTACAAGCAAGGTATGAAGAAGAGAATCTCTGATTGCACAACATGTTGAACTTTGAAGCAGATCACACGGGGTGCCACTCCTGTCAGCTGAGAACAGGCAAGTGAGGCTACAATTCGCACAGGCTCACCAAGATTGAACAACAGAAAATTGGAAACACGTTGCCTGGTGTGATGAGTCTCGATTCTGCTGCGACATTTGGATGGTTGGGTCAGAATTTGACGTGAACAACATGAAAGTATGAACCCATCCTGCCTTGTATCAATTGTTCAAGCTGCTGGTGGTAGTACAATGGTGTGGGACATATTTTCTTGTCACACTTTGGAGCCCCTTAATACCAGCTGAGCATCATTTAACCCCCACAGCCCAGCAGTAATGTTCATGATCATGTCCATTCCTTTATGACCACAGTGTACCTATCTTCTACAGTCATGTTACAAACCTCAAATCATCTCAAACTGGTTTCTTGATCATAACAGTTAGTTCACTGTACTCAAATGGCCTTCCCACAGTCACCAGATCTCAGTCCAATAGAACACATCTGGGATGTGGTATAATGAGAGATTGGCATCATGGATGTGCAGCTGACAAATTTTCAGCTGCGTAAGGTTATCTTGTCAATAAGGACCAAAATCTCTGAGGAATATTTTCAGTACCTTGTTGAATCTATGTCTTGAAGAATTAAGGCAGTTCTGAAGACAACATGTGGTCCAACCAAGCAAGATGTTCCTAATCAAGTGCCTGGTGAGTGTATATCATTAATATAATACAGACATATGTATATATATATGAAAGAGAAATGTGCTTGTCTGTATGTGCTCTGGTGAACTACGCATGAGGTCACCTGGAGCTGGGATTGAAGCAAGAATTTAAAGACTACCAGCCGTACACTCTACCACTGGTAGGCTTGAGCGACAGATATAGCAAGAACACCTATATGGAGGAACTAAAGAAATGAGTGGCACATTAAACAATATAACAATATATTTTCTCTTTGATTTACTTCCTTTGGTTCATCACTTATTTTTAGATCTCCTTAGCTGTCTCTCTATATCTTATATTTGTCTTTTTTCTATATTGTTATGACTCTAGGTCTTTCTATAATTTTGCAGATCTCTTTAGATGTCTTAACATTTTTGATATCTTTTTTTTACTCTTAGATCTCTCTATAATTCTTTAGATAACTTAAGATCTTGGTATGACTCATATCTCTACAATTCTCTAGACCTCCGCAGATCTCTTAGTCCATTTTTCAGCTATCACAGCTCAATACACTGCATGTATTTATAAATGCAATTTCTAAAATATTCCAGGCAGGATTTAGGCCCCGTCATAGTACTGAAACAGTATTAATTAGGGTAGTTAATTATTTATTGGTTAATGATTTACAAAGCTGAAATATTATTACTTTTACCCAAGGCCAAGGGAGATTGTTTTCTAAATCTATACTAAACCTTGATGACTGCCCAGTAACTCAGAGTCTGTCTGTATAAAACTTTGGTGTCACATTTGATTCTCCTTTGAACCCTCCTTTGATGCACACACTAGTAACACTGTTGCTTTAGTTCAATTATGTAATGTTGCTAAACTGTCTAAAACTGTCTTTTTATAGGCCTAGATATTGGTTCATGCATTTATAACCTTGAGGTTGGATTACTGTAATGCTGTAACTGACGGGACGATCTAGTAAATTTATGAACAAACTTCAAATTTGTTTATATTTTCCCTGTTCTATCAGCTCTGCACTGGATACCTGTTAGATTGTGCATTGATTACAAAATACTTTGAGTGACATACATGATCTGGTCCCACAGTATTTTAGTGAACTCGTAGTGTTATACAACCCACCAAATCTAAGGGAAAGGGTACCATTTAATTCAAAAATCAAAAGTCAAATTTATTGTCGCAAAGCTGCTTTACAATTTAAGCCCAAATTGAGCAAGCCTAGAGCAACATTGGCATGAAAAAACTCCCTAAACGTTATAGTGTGCGCACGGTGTGTTGTGAGTCGTTCTTTGAACTCGTTCTTGAGGGGTTGTCCAGTGTAGGCTCCCACTGCGTGGAACCGAATCACTTTCTAAACACAACATACAACCAGTAACTAAAAGCACAGACTCTATACACAAAATAAACAAATTACACTCACATAATGTAACAAAAAGACTTTCAAAATCCTCTGCCAAGAAAACTAACAACAACAAGAATATAACAAATATTCATACACCAAATACCACACTCCCACACTAACATGCCAAACTAAACAGAAAAGCACAAACTACAACATAACATTCTTAAGTTCTGAAAACTACTCACTCATTCAAAACACTAAAATACACACACATTTCCAACCATACACTACATAGATTAACACACTTTATATTTACGCTTCTTTTGACAATCATCAGAATCAGTGCACTATTCATCATTCTTTTCATCTCGCATGACTCACATGAATATAGTATGTCCGGTCGCAGACTCCCGCGTAGCAGGCGGAGAAATGCACCTCGTGACATCGAGGGCGAGCCGAGCGTGAAGAAGGAGGACAAAGAGATATTGCACGGGTGCCAGTGCAGAAGGCGTAGCGACGAGGAGCAGCAGGAGACGCGACACTGTAACGTCCCTCCCTGACGCTAAACGAAAAACGAGACGTTTCTCTTTTTAAGATCTCCCCCCTCGGATTTCCCAGGCTCGCGGGGGCGTTGTGATGTAAGGTAACCGCGTCTTATGGACGGCCTCACTGCAGGAGCTGGGTTACCAAAAGATTCCTTGAGACTGTGCTCTAAGCTTGCCAGTTTATGGAGTGATATAGATAGACCTATTTGTAGCTGCTTTATTGAAACAATGCTCTAACGTGCAAAAGGTTCTATGTAATAAAATCTGACTTTTGACAGGATAACATCAAATTGGTTTTTCTCTGAGCTTAAAGAGCAAACACTGACCAAAAATGTTTTGTTTTGTGTGTCCAGAAAATTTTGCCTCCATAGAATATTTGCTTATTGCGGCAAAACAACAGTGTGTCAAAAGAAGCTGATAATAATTACTTTTAACTGTTTTAAAACCTTTTGTACATTGTTCCATATCGGTAGGGATATGTGAAAATAAGTAGAAAAGTAGAAATAAAAGAAGGAATACAGTGGTGCTTGAAAGTTCGTGAACCCTTTAGAATTTTATATATTTCTGCATAAATAAGAGTGCTGGCATATATATAGATGGCACTGCCACCCAAACACCTCAACACCTGCACTATATTGGCTCCACCTTCCTAAATTAAGAATTCTTTACAAAAACATATTTATATGTATAGTGGTGCTTGAAAGTCTGTGAACCCTTTAGAATTTTTCTATATTTCTGCATAATATTACTTAAACTCATCAGATTTTCCCACAAGAAGTCCTAAATGTAGATTGCGAGGGGCAATAAGAAGTAACTTCACTGGTTAAGAAAAGACAGAGATCAAAAATATTATGAATTGCTTGGCTCTATCTTATTTTATTGAAGTGCCAATGATCCATTGGTACATATTATTGGTTGGCAAAAAGTATTGAACCTTGCTTTCAGTCATCTGGTACAAGCAAAACTAAACTTTCCTGTAACTGTTTGATCCAGTCCCTCAACACCGGCTTGGAGGAATGTTTAGCACATTCCTTCCGTACAGACCGCTTCAACTCTGGGATGTTTAGGGGGTTTCCTCACATTAACTGCTCGCTTCAGGTCCTTCCACAACATTTCAATTGGATTAAGGTCAGGACTTTGACTTGGCCATTCCAAAACATTAATTTTATTCTTCTTTAACCATTCTTTGGTAGAACGACTTGTGTGCTTAGGGTCGTTGTCTTGCTGCATGACCCACCTTCTCTTGAGATTCAGTTCATGGACAGATATCCTGATATTTTCCTTTAGAATTCTCTGATTTAATTCAGAATTCATTATTCCACATCCTGGCCCAGATTCAGCAAAACAAGCCCAAACCATGATACTACCACCACCATGTTTCACAGATGGGATAAGGTTCTTATGCTGGAATGCAGTGTTTTCCTTTCTCCAAACATAAAGCTTTTCTTTTAAACAAAAAAAAACTATTTTGGTCTCATCCTTCCACAAAACATTCTTCCAATAGCCTTCTGGCTTGTCCATGTGATCTTCAGCAAACTACAGGCGAGCAGCAATGTTCTTTTTGGAGAGCAGTGGCTTTCTCCTTGCAACCCTGCCATGCACACCATTGTTGTTCAGTGTTCTTCTGATGGTGGACTCATGAACATTAACATTAGCCAATGTGAGAGAGGCCTTCAGTTGCTTAGAAGTTACCCTGGGGTCCTTTGTGACCTCGCCAACTATTACACACCTTGCTCTTGGAGTGATCTTTGTTGGTCTACCACTTCTCTGGGGAGGGTAACAATGGTCTTGAAGTTCCTCCCATTTGTAACAATCTGCGACTGTGGATTGGGTGGGGTCCCAAACTCTTTAGAGATGGTTTTTGTAACCTTTTCCAGCAGGATGTGTCATGGTTGTGCACCATTTAGAAAAATGACGAACCCCAAAAACTAAATAAGAAGGATGGAACCAATGCAGTTTATCTCCAGATGTTTTATTGAACTGAAAAAAATGAAGGGGGGGGGGGGGGGGGATGATATAATTAAACTGATTAAGTATATAAATGAAATGATAACAAAAATACTGTGGACTTTTGTGTAGTGCAAAAGCAAGCGAATGAAACGAGCAGCTGCGTTCACACACGGAGACGTCACCAGCGCGCTATTGAACTGAAATGACAAGAAACAAATTAAACTGGATTAAATACATATAAATGAACAATTAACAGAAATAAGGTAAGACTCTGTGTGTGTGAACAAAAGCAGCAAATGAGCGAGCTGCGTTCACACACAGAGACGTCACTAGCACGCTTGAAAAGAAAAGCGGGAGACGGAGAGACAGCGGGAGGGGGGAATTCCCTCTAGCTGACGTGACCTCTGAGCGCGCACACACACGAAGCGGCCGGGGGCGTGGCCCAGTGCTCCTGCACGCTCAGAGAGGTTAGAGGTGCCGCGAGAGCGCGAGGAAGGGGGAAGAAGGCAGAGAGGAGCCAGAGATGGAAAAATAAAGACGAAATAACGCTCAATCTACTCTACCTAAATTTCCCTATCAACCTTACCTCACGTCTCGCGATGCTACGGAGACTCCGCCCCTGTACGGACGGAGACTGTCCTCTAAAACCTAAAAATGAATAAAAGGCAAATAAACAAAACAGAAAGCGAAAGGAAAGCGCAGGGGCTCTAAAAAGAGCGCAGGGATGGTGAGGTCTCAACGGCACGTTCTGCCAGCGATTCCCTATTAAACGCAGCTGAGCGGGGATCGGGGCTTACGAAGCGTGCCGGGAGTGGAGACGAATGATCTCACACTTACTTCCACTAGCGAAGCTCTTAAATAGCCAGAGGAAGCAGGTGAGGATCATTAGCTGTAATCAGCCACCTTACTGACGGGGCGACCGATTACAGAAGCTGCCACAGATGCCGCCGGCAAAAGCAGCTCAACGCTGGCCACTAGCGTCGAGCCGGGGCAACCTGTGGACAGTACCACCCCCCCCCAAAGGGCGTCCTTAAGAGTCCACCTTAGCCTCTGGTGCTTTGTCAGACACGCTGGGGTTTGAGCTCCTGGCGAGTGGGGAAGACCCTGTAGGGCAGGGCAAATCCCCAACAGGGACTGGAACGGGATGGCAGGCCCAGGTTATGCAGGTCTGGCCGCCCTAGAGGGACCAGACAAGCGGCCTCTAATGCCGAGACACGACCACCAGGCGCTGAGGGGCGAAACTCAGCTCCCCAGAGCGGGACAATCGGTTCAGGGGTGAGCTAGACCACGCCGACGCCCCCCAGAACGGGAACCCGTTGGCAGGGAGGCGAAGCTCGGTATGCTGGCGGCTCAAGGGGTCGAGATCCGCGACTCAAGATGGAGCTCCAGTGGGCTCAAGGACGGAGCTCGGCTGGCGGGAAAAGGAGCAGACCTACCCGCTGAGACCGACAAAAAAGGCCGGGCCAGGGACCTGGCCAGCCCCGCATGGATGCCAGGACCTCAGAGTAAAAGTCAACAGAGGTGACAAGGGTGAGGCGGGGCCGGTCACAAGCTGAGGCGCAGGGATCAGGGCCACAATCGCGGCGCCAGGAGTCGGTCCTTTTTCATACCGTGGGCGGGTGATCGAACCATTAACCACAGGAATCGGTCTTGGACCGAGGCGCGGGATCGGGGCCACTTGTAGTCGCATGGGAATTCTCTGCCAGCTCGGAGCGTTCAAGCGCTCGTTGAACGGGGCTTAGGGGGCTGCTAAGGGGCCCTGGCCCGGGGTCTGACTGCCCAGTGCAGAGCTTGAGTGCGTGACGGCCCAAGTTCAAAGCCTGGGGGGCGTTGTGCGCTCACTCTGCCCAGCTCGAGCACTCAATGCGGCTTATTGAAACGAGGCTAAGGGTTGGGCGCTTAAAGTCTCTGGCACAGGGGTCGACTGCCCAGGTGCAGAGCTTTGAGTACGCGACGAGCCCCAAGTTCAAGCTGGTGGGCGCTGTGTGCTCGCACCGATCCGCCAGCAAAAGCAGCTCAACGCTGGCCACTAGCGTCGAGCCGGAGACACCTGATGACAGGATGATCATCAACAACTTCTTTTCTGAGGTTTCAAGAAATCTCCTTTGTTTGTGCCATGAATACCTACACTTTCCACAACATGTGTTGTGAAGAGCAGACTTTGATAAGATTTAAATAATTAAATAAAATTAGGGTGGCCCACTCGCACCTGATTGTCATCCATTGATTGAAAACACCTGACTCTAGTTTTCACCTTCAATTAACTCTAATCCTATGGTTTTCACATACTTTTTGTCCCTCACTAATATGTACTTTGGATCATTATCCTCAATAAATAAATGACCAATTATAATATTTTGTCTCATTTGTTTAACTGGGTTCTCTTTATCTACTTTTAGGACTTGTGTGAAAATCTGATGATGTTTTAGGTCATATGTATGCAGAAATATAGAAAATTCTAAAGGGTTCACAAACTTTCAAGCACAACTGTAGCACAGATAGAGAGACACAGAGAAAGATCAACACATGGAGCTTGTTGAAATGTTAGGTGTAATAATTGGGTCTCCCTGTATTTCTTGGTAGAGAAGACGAGCGGAATTGCACCGGCTGACCTTCTTAAAATGGAGGCTGATTGGAGAGCAGCTGTTTCCTGGTGAACTAATTAAGTTTGAAACCAGATTGGAAGAGAAGATTAAACTCCCTCTTTTCTATTCCCTTCAGTCGATAGAGGAAGACAAATTATGGTTTTGGAGTTACACACAGCTGAAGTTGGCATTTAACTACCATTTAACATGTACTTCAAAGCCAGTGCTTCAAATGAGCTTTGAGCCATTTACCACTGCTGTGATAAAGAATAGAGAAGGTATTTCATATATGAATTATTATATTATTTTCCTTCTTGTGCTTAACATTCTGTAGCAGCAGGAGACTTGTTCAGCTAAATGTATTTTTGTTTATTCACTTAAAAATATCTGTCTGAAAATCACAAATAGACTGACATGGCATTTTACTTGTTTGAGGCTTAGTACAATTATTGTGTTATATTCAAGATAACTTACAACCTGATATATTCTGAACCTGATCTGTTCTGAATTTGTTTAGAAGATGAACCAAAATCAGAGGAAAATAAACCAGTAAAAAACAATTGATAAAGGTGCCCTGGTTTTATGCCCTGGGTTTTAAATATGACCAGCTGGCAAGCCATTCAGGAAATTAACTCAACTCCTTAGTAATATAATGAAGTTTATAAAACAGAGTTGACTGAGCCAAAGTCGTTGTAAAACCAATTAATTCTTCATTAAAGTGCCAGGGCATTACAGTTATGGTGTTTTGAGGTCAGTTTTGATTTACTTATTGGATTCATGGTATAAAGTGATGTGCAGAAATAAGAAGAAATAACAAGAAGTCACAAGTTATTAAAGTTCAAATTAACTACCGGTATATGAAATACTATATGACGAAAATTTATGAAGACATGAGGAGAGTAAATTTATATTTATTGTATATTTATGACGAGGCTGTTCGCTGTTTTTAAATTTGGTGTCCTAAGAATAACACGTGTTGACTGTTCACTGAAACAGAGCTAGAGCAGACTCTTAAACTGTATGTTACACAATAAAGAATAGACAAAGTCAATGCCGAATTCAGTAGCTTATTGACCTTAGTGCGAGACTTAATAATTAGGGACTACCGATGATGCTGCTCATCTGTATTGAAATCCCTGTAAGGCATAATCTTTCGTGACTTATTGCTTTAAATGCAAGCATGGTAGAGTAAAAACAAATCTACAACAGACGCACTAGTTTGAGCAAAACTCCTCTGAGACTGTTACTAGAAATATCACTTGAAAAGTTGAAAAGTGAAATAGGAGACTGCTGACCCCATCGTTAAGCTGTCACACTCTCTCCACTAACAACTATGCTTCCAAAGTTTGAGGACAGCTTGTCTTTTTCGAAGTAAAGATCGATTTTTATTGACCCTAAATGCACTTTAAAGCTGTATAAAAGAAATATTCAGAGTGGAATGTGGCAGTACTGTCTATAATAGCCTGCCTATCATTTTCCTTTTGGGAAAAGTTAGAACATAAGGTCCAAGTGAGAGATCACAGCCAGCTTCACAAATCTCCCCTGATAAATGTTCTTGAAAAAAGAGACAGTCTGAATGCTATATTATTTTTCAGATGCATAATCTTATTGCTATTGTTACAATTAATTGTGTGATATTGCTATATTCAAGAAGGTGAACTGTACGCCATTGAGTGCCTTTGTACAACTCGTGGATGCCAACCTGTATCCATCCTTCTCTCTCTCAGACCCCAAGTTGTGCCTCCTGCCCACACTGGAGGCATTGAGACATGAACTGGGGTCTCTGCAGACTGTGTATGGAAAAGAAGAAAGTGTGTGTTACCTGTACAGGTTTCTTGCGGGAACCCTCGTTGTTCTCAGCTTCCTCATGCTCCTTGCTGCCCTGAGGCAAGTTAGAGTAGTTGGCGAGACTGCTGAGCAGAGACGATACCATGGGACTAGTGTCCATCTCCTCCTAAACACACACACAGGAGAAATGGCATCGTTGATAAAGATTTTAAAACCAAGAATACAATGCACTAAAAATGTCACAAATGGGTCTTATTGACAAGTGAACATTCTAGTTCATCATGGCCACAGCCTGACATTCTTCTAGCAGCATTGTCTTTCTGCTGAATATCCATGGAATTTGTGCTCTGACTGTTACTACCAAACTGACAGCTTCAATTACATGTGATCATACCTCAAATAAGGCCATATTTTTTCCATCATACTGCTGGGCCTTCTCTGGATCACTGCTATTGATGAATGGACTGCTCTCCTTGGGGTTTCCATCCCCTGAAAAAAAAAAAGTGCAACACACATTCCAGTGAGACCACTAAGAAAAAAAAAAATCATCAATCATCATTAACAACAGTGAGAATTTCCACCCTCAATTTCAATTTTAATTTGTTATTTTTGGACAAAATACATGTTTCATAGCCACTATATCATATATCATTATCCTGGTGCTCGTCCTGCCGGTGGGGGGTCCACCTATTGCCATTTGATGCAACCAAAAATACTCCAGCTGATCACCAGAGACCACACTCAAGTCAATGCCAATTTAGTGTAATCAATTAACCTAACAGTCTGTGGACTGTTGGAGGAAACCAGAGTACCCGGAGAAACCCACACAGACACTGGGAGGATATACAAACTCCACACAGAAAGGACCCAGGCCACTCCTCCCTGGGATTGAAATCAGGACCTTCTTGCTGTGAGGCGGCGGTACCCACCAAGCCGCTATATAAAGAAAGAAAAACATTACATGCGCTGATGGATATACAACAGTTTTATATAAGAAGTCTTCTTTTCTGCTGTCTTCTTTGGCTTGCTTTATTTAGAGTCCTGACCCAGATATCTGAGATGAAACTGAACTGTACTGAATATTAAATACTTTATATCAGACATAAACTTTAACTGGCAAACATATATTTTATTCAGTCTTTTAAAAACACCATTGAAATTTCTTATATTTTAGATGACCATGGAGGACCAGAGCAGTTCTCTTGCATGATTTTGGAGACCCTATCAATTTTACTGAGGTTACATCAAGACTACTCATACATATGAGATATATATATATATATATATATATATACATATACTGATGCCTGTAACACAAGTATTGGGACAAAGACATGTTTTCCACTGTGTTACGTCATCTTACCTCTTAACAGCACTCTGTAATAATTTAGGAAGACACTTGCTGTAATCAAAAAAGTGGATTTTATTCTCACTCTTGCTACAAAACTTCAGCGCTCAAGAGTCTGGGGTTTTTGTTGTCATATTTTGTGCTTCATAATGTACCAGATATTTACAACAGAAGACAGGTCTGGGCTGCAGACAGGCTGCTTACCACCCACACTCTGAGTACATAGCCACGCTCTTTTAACATGTATAGAATATGGCTTCTCATTATCTTACTGAAATAGGCAAAGATGTCCATAAAATGGCATCTCCTCTGCCAGCATATGTTCTCCTAAAACAATATGCAAGTTAGTGAGCCATGCCATGACTTTTCACTTTGCATTTGTAAAAGTTCCTGAGCCCAAATGGTTATATTTTTTAGTTATTTAGCAGACATTATTGTCCAGGGTGACTTGCAGATGATCCAGTCTTACAAACCAAGCACTTGCGGGTTAAGGGCTTTGTTTTTTTCTTTGTTTATTTGGTTTATTTAACGTCGTTATCAACATCAGTGGCCATTTCAGTGACAGACACAAGGTCACAGTGAAACACTAGTTACAAAGAGACTAGTCACATATATACACTCAGGTCGGGTCAATTTCGCATAATCCATTACCTAATGCATATCCTTGGACTGTGGAAGGAAACCGGAGTACCCGGAGTAAACCCATACGGACATGGGGAGGACATGAAGACTCCACACAGAAAAGACCCAGGCCGCTCCTCTCTTCTAGCTGTGAGGCGACGGTGCTACCCACCGAGCCAACGAGCCACCTGGGTGTTAAGGGCTTTGCTCAAGGATCCAACAGAGACAGCTTGGCAGAGGTTGGATTTGAACTTTGGATTTTAACATGTTGATCCACCGCTACAGACACAACAGTCACCAACAGAGGCATCTCAGGTTTTATTACAGTGATGTTTATGGGATCAAAGGCCATTCACATTCAGTATTGGTTTCCCTGTAGGATTTTCCAAACATTTCTTGGTGGAACATTCCTCACCATTACCAGTTATATCACACCATTCTAACTGCTCTGGAGCTTGTTTCAGATATCTAATTCAATAGTAATATATATTTATGAAAATAAGTAAAGTTGATGGGGTAGAACATCAAAAACAACTTTTCTATGTACACTTTGAAATTCAATAAAATAAAAGAAAAGAAAATGTACTGTTTTCTGATTTTGTTTGCATTTTACATATTGTCCCAACTGTTATGGAATTAGGGATGTATATTAGATGTTATTAATTGACATCTTTAACACAAGACACAGATCTAGACATTTGGGAAACCCTTAGGTTTGAACTAATAATTTGGATGAATGCAGCCATTTCTGCTGATATGTGCCCTGCAATATCAGTTTTCCAGAATTAAGCAGTACTTTTGCAAATAGGTTGTAGTCTGTCAGTAAACCACCTGGAGAGAGAATTCTGCTTGCTCCAGGGCTATTTATAGAAAATCTGGCTGTCAGGCTTATCCTGGTGACATGTACTTCTGGACACACACCACAGGCTGAGAATACTAAAGAGACTACTACATTCTGGGATGACACACAAACATCACACATATATACGTATACGTATACGTAACTGACTAAAACTAGGACTGTCTGCATGAATTTTACTGTTTTGTATATATATACAGCAATTTATTATTATTATTATTATATAGGGGTATCATCTCCAGTAGAAGACTATTTCTGGTTTGGCTAGGGGGAAGGTCAATGGACATCATCAATTCAGAATGAGTGATTGGCTCAAACCCATCTGTGAGGGTGGAAATAGCAGTGCCCCTTTTCCATAGAACTGTATGCATTGGAAATGGTGTATACTAAGGAGAAGGGGTTGTCTAGTCAGACTGTCCCCAGTTACTGTATATATTCCTTTGTGTTGACTAAAAGATTTTTCTTCTATAGAGATACAGCCAAAAATAGCCAAATTTTTTATTTCAAGCTAAATCCTATTATCTGTTCTTCCCTGTCAGATGGTGACAGCCAGTGGATGTGGTGAGTCACATGACATTTCCAACTCATTAACTTAAATTATGTTCCCAAGACCAAGACAGAGCTTGAAGGAGAAAGAAGCATATGAACATCCCACCAACTTGTTAGTTCCACTTGGGAAGTCATAGTGTCTCCTTAGTGCCTTTTATTGCAGACTATTTGTGCATTTCTACTTTCATGTTCAGTGCTAATAGCCATAATTACCATAGCCCAAGTTCACTTATAAATAAATGAAGCACTACCCCAACACCTCTTCTTTGGTATTTCATATGCTATTTAAGAGCTTTCTGTATCCACAGAAGCAGAACAGTGGTGGCATCAAACACAGGAGTCAAATTCATACATTCATTTTCAAACCTACTTAATCCAATTTGGGGCTGCTAACTATTCACTAACTGGTAGCATAGGTGGAATCCAACCTCAGGTGGGGTGCCAATCCATTGTGGGGGCACATACACATGCAGTCATTTACAATGGGGCACTTTGGAGAGTCCAGTTGAAGTAATGCATGTCTTTGGAATGTAGGAGAAAACCTACACAGACATAGGGAGAATATGCAAACTCCACACAGATGGAGAAGGAATTGATCCAGGGATCTCTGGAGCTGTGAGGTGACATCTCTAATCACTTAAGCCACCATGACACCCTAGTTATTTATTTATTGTAGCTAAATCTATCATTAGAATAGCATCCAGCTGTACCTTAGCAATGCTGTGATGGATTGTTGCCTTCATTCTCTGTCTATTCTAGCCAGTTTGATCGAAATCAGATGCATTTTTACATCAGCTTTCTGTATGATTAACTGAACCACACATACACACTAACTGCACAAAAATAACAATCAAGATCAAACTAGATGCATTATGCAATGCAACCGAAAAACGATTATTAAGCAGCAACATCATTAAAAAGTGGAAGTCTCTGTCTACTCTGTCTTTCTATGGTGATCAAAGAATGCCAAGATGGTTTTCTTTCTTCTATTTTGATTTATTTTGACATGTGAGTCTTATAGTTATTTGGGAGGATGCTAACTGTTGTTGAGCTGGAAAGGAACAATGTCCCAGTTTTATAACAAACTCCATCCTCCAACAGGTTTTTAGCAGATTTATTGTCACAAGGTGTTAACACGATATCTATTTAGATATAAAACCCAGAACATAGAGTGCTGTAGTATATAAATAATATGCCCACCGTGACACATGCTTAACGTGGCTACAATATCCCTGTTGCTTCTTAGGTGCAAGCGTCTCTCCTTCAGTCAGAAACACAGCAATTTAATGTATTATTAATACAGAGATGGGCAATTTTTGTACTCTGTGGTTGCTGCTCTATTAGTGGTTGTTGCATAAAACAAGAATGCAACAATATCACTGATGAATTGCAAACTAATGGTAAATAATAAGTACAAGTTAGATCAAATATTCTTTGGATTATAATAGGGGTTTAATTAAATACATTATGTTAAAAATACAGGAACAAATAAAGTCTATATTACAAGTAATACCTATTAATTTATTTATATAAATTAAATAAATTAAATACATAAACACTATAACCTTTTTAACAGGAAACTTAAGACTTAACAAAGCACTTGTTGGGGGCTGCATGGCACTGCTTAACTGCTTCAAGAGACCTGAGCAAAATTTTCAAGCCAGCTCTACACCATCCCTTCTGACCAGAAAGGGTGGCAGACGGCTATAGTGCTTGTTGAAACTATGTTTCCCTGAATGCTTTGTGGGCTAATCAGCCCCTTAATTCTTACACTTGTAGGGTAGTGGGTAGAGTAAAAGAATTCCATTGTTCACTGAGAGAATGATGCTTAAAGTTAGAACCAAAGAAGAACTGTAAGGCTGACAGAAGTTAAATTAGTTACATCTTGATATAAAGAGAGTTGAAATAAATATAGAAATTGACAACTGAAGTAAATAAGTAACTTGTTCAAGTATACTCTGAAGGAAAGTATTACTTGTATGTTGCATCTTGAAAAAAGAAAAGAAAATATAAGCTTTGTTGAGCTTGGGAGCTTGGGAGATCGGGAGGAACATCTCAGCCTTAGTTCGCGGATATTATTTTAGGCATCTCATTGTTGCTAAACACCATTTTGAGTTCTTCATTGTTGGCAGACACCATTTTAGAACTCAGTCTCTTATTTCTTTTCCTTCCTTTTTTGTCACTGCATCCAATAGCTTGCTCTGACTGTCACTGCAGCTGCCTTATCAACCCCAGGCCCTAGGATGAAACCCTACTCTAACCTTTCCTCATATATAAATGTGTATGATGAACAGTACACACTGAAACATTTACTACGTTAAATTACACACACAAGCACAAACACATATATAGCTGGTTTCACCTTTTTCACCTTGTGAAAACCAGTGTCTTGGCACCTAGGATCAAAACCTACCACCACATGACAATACAAAAACTTGACAACACTGGGATACCTTTACTGGTAATTTCACAGGTTTGGATAATTTGAACAGCCTTTAAACAGCCATTTACTGTCACACATTTGGCAAAGAAAGAGGTTTGTTAAGTGTCACTGCATCTTATCCAACAATGTATTGAAATGATTTACACCTGAGCCTAATTATCTTGGGAATTGCACTAGGTGTTGCCTTCATGAATTGCCACTTCAGCCTACCTGTTATTTTGACTCTGGAGTGCATTCACATTTTACCCTGCCTGGTTATTTACCACTACAATCCTTGGTAGATGTGCATGTGTAAAATAGGGTTCTAGCAGAATTAAATGTGCTTAAAATATTACCCACTTGGCCGTATGGTACTACAATTCATATTTTTATTTTAAGCTTCCTGAAAGTGTACTTGTTTTATTAAGACAATTTGATAGAACACACTGACAGGATAACTGATCTTGAATAGGGCTTCTAATACATTATGCAATAGTCACTTTAGTGTGACAAACCTGAATGTGTCCTTTTAAAAAAGGTTCTGTGTATGCTATGTGTTAGGCTGAATTTCTCTGACCAGATCATAAGATTTGGCCAGCTGCATCTGACTGACAGCTTAGCCGCAGGAGCGCTTCAGCACTTCTAGACAGTCTGTCACAGTGCATCGACCTGAATACATGGAGACCTATTCAAACTGTCAGAATCTTTTTAGCATGCAGTGCCTTCTGGCTGAAGTGCAGTAATTCATTCATATCAGGTTAGTATTCGGTCTAATGAACATTCTCTTCGGATTACCTGCTTAAACCCCCATGCCAGTCTCTCGGAGCACAGTGTAACTGGGCTACTGCTATAATCTAATAAACCTGGGCCTTAATTTCCACATATTGAAGACCAAGCTGATAAACTGACCAGTTAGGTTGTTGGACAGTTCAAAAGTTATCAGTTTCACATATATTAGATATGCTTATTGTGCTGCCTGATTGCCTGTGGATCAGAATTAAAATCTCATCACGTTCGTCCTGCTGGGTTCAACCGGTCAATAACATATTGATCTATTGTCAGCCTTTAATTAGTAGCCATTGCTGTGAAATATGGAACAGCAGTTCTTTTAAAAAGTATTTTCATGTGTAAAAATTGGAGATTTGCGCCAGCATTTCAGAACAGCCCATACAATGGCTGAATAAGACAGTCGTTCCAAAGTTTCATTTTGTGGCTTAAGCTCTGTGCAGCTTTCTGAAATAGAAGGAATGAACTGCTTAGTGCTGAAAACTGATCTAAGACCTGTAGCCAATTTAACAGACCATTGGGTTGTTAAGCTGACAAAGGAATTCTGAACCCTAGAGAAGAAGCACTGCAGAAGTAATTTGGCAAAGGAAAATGTGCCATGGAAAACATTCCATGTTAACACTGGCAAAACATTTTTTAGAAAATCTGAACAGATAACACTGTGATTCTCTTAGTGGTTTAAGCAAAATGGATAAACAAAAGAAAAAGGAGCAGAAGCAGAGAGAGTGAGAAGCTCTATGCAAGGCTGCTTGACTTGTGATGATGAATAGGAACATTTTGTAATTATGTTGCGTGGTGTGTATGTGAAACTGTATATCGGCTTTAATTGTTCTTCTACCCTGGTCCAACTAAGCCCCACAGCTGGGGCCTCTGATAGCATATTATTTGTGGAAATCCAATAAAGGAATAAAAGTCAATAATGCCGCTGCCAATGACAAATGAATGAAGACAGGAAAGGCTGTTGCATTACACCAATAATGGGTTATTATTACCTGTCCAGTGCAGCCATACCAACACTGACCTGCTTGCCACTCACCGAGTTTTAGTTTGTCGCACCTGTTCTGAGGGCTTATGCTCAGGTAGGACTGATTGCTATAACTAAATATAAACAAAGAAGTGAATGCTCAACAAGACTCCTTTATTAGTGCCCAAACTTTTGAGGACATTCCACCAGTCCAATCAAAATTTCATTTACCTGAGTTTTTTTTTTTTTTTTAAATAGACACCTTGTGTCTATTCAAAAGGAACACACCAATTATTTCACAAGTTACTTTACACGTCTAACCATAAAATGGCCAATCATGTTTGTAGATTTTGTAAATGAATATAATTCAACCAATTATCAGCTGCCCTTCACAGATGTGACTTAATGCCCTCACTCACCATAGCTGATGTACTGCTGAGATGGATAAACAAACAAGTACATTTAATTACCAGCCTCATTACCAGAAAACATACAATGGAAGTGGTTTCCCAGGCATGTGGAGCTAAGTTTAATTTTGCACAGAAGTTACAACAGTATTAATCAACATACTCAAACGACAAAGCACAAAAAAGGCAAAAATAGTATGTGTGTAGTGTGTATATATTGTATGCATTTGTGAACACGTCTATGGATGCAGCATGTTACTGTCTTGGTGCTTGTGTGTTGAGTGAGTGGGCCGAGTAGCTTGGGCCGCTACTTAGTGTTCATATCCAAGTACTGACAGATACAAAGACATTATTAGAGCTGGTAATGTGGCTGTGCAATGCTGAATGGCATGAGCAGTTTCCTCATCCACGTCGACACTGCAGTACTGTACACACAGCGTCCCACTTTTCATTATCAAAAATCTGGTCACACAACACACGCAAACTTTCATTATTACATGAAAGAATGAAATAAAAACTCACTCACTCGCTTTCTATAACCACTTTATCCAGTTTATGGTTGTGGGAGATCTGGCAACATAGGATGCAAGGTGGAAACAAACCCTGGACAAGGCAAATGTCCATCACATGCATGCACACATACACACTCACTCACAATAGAACACTTTTAGAAACACCAGTTGACCTAACACGTGTCTTTGGAATGTGGTAGGAAACCAGAATACTTGGAGGAAGCCCACAGACAAGCTGAAAACATGAAAGCTAAACACACAGTCTGGCCAGACTGGAACACCACCCCATGTCTCTGGAGCTGTGAGGTGATAGGATTAACCATTGCACCACTGTGCCACCCAGAATAAAACTTAAATATGGTATTAACCTTGACTGGTTTTGAAAATTATGACATGATGTTCTTTTGAGATAAGTATAAGAATATGTATAACCACTATACGTATAGCCAAGAAAATACTTTCAGAAATGCAGATCTATCACAACAATTTGCCACAGATTGCCAATTTATGAAGTACACCTTGCACACCTACTGGGTTGGATCCCTTTTTGCCTTCCGAACTGCCTTAATTCTTTGTGGGCATAAATACAACAAGGTGCTGGAAACATTTCTCACAGATTTTGAGACTGAAATATTTTTCCATATTGTCATGATAGCGCCACACAGTTTTGTTGCTGCAGATCTGTCAGCTGCACATCCATGATGGGAATCTCCCATTCCACTGCACCCCAATGATGCTCTACTTGATTGAAATCTGATGACTGTGGAGGCCATTTGACCACAATGAACTCATTGTCATGTTCAAGAAAGCAGTTTGAGATGATTTTAGCTTTATGACATGGTCGGTTATGCTGCTGAAGATGGGCACACTGTGGTCATAAAGGGATGGACATGGTCAGCAACAATATTCTGGTAGACTGTGGCATTTAAGCAAGAAAATATCCCACACACCATTACACGACCAGCAGAAGCCTGAATCATTGATACAGGGAAGGATGAAGCCATGCGTTCATGTTGTTTGTGCCAAAAATCTGACCCTGTCATCTAAATGTTGCAGCAGAAATTGAGACTCATCAGACCAGGTAATATTTTTTCCAATCTTCTATTGTCCAATTTTTGTGAGCCTGTGCAAATTGTAGCCTCAGTTGCCTGTTCTCAACTGACAGAAGTGGCACCCTGTGTGGTCTTCTGCTTCAGTAACCCATCTGCTTCAAGGTTCGACATGTTGTGTGTTCAGAGATGCTCTTCTCTATACTCCAGTTGTAAATAGTGGTTGTTACTTTTGCTTTTCTATAAGCTCAAACCAGTGTGACCATTCTCCTCCCTCACCTCTGGCATCATCAATGCCTTTTTCCCCAGAGAACTGCTGCTCACTGGATATTTTCTCTTATTCAGACCATTACCTATAAACCCTGCAGATTTCTGTCTGTGAAAATCCCAGTAGATCAACAGTGTCTGAAATACTCAGACCAATCTGTCTAGCATTATCAACCAGGCCAGATTCAAAGTCACTTATATCACCTTTCTTCCCCATTCTGGTCCTCGGCTTGAACTTCAGCAGGTAGCCTTGACAATGTCTACATGTCTAAGTGCGCTGAGTTGCTGCCATGTGAATGGCTGATTAGAGGTATGCGTTAACAAGCAGTGGAATAGGTATACCTGATAAAAATGGCTGGTGAATATACATGTATGTTCATAGTTATACTTAATGCTGCGAACTGTCCTTCAAAAAGGTTATTCCATTTTCACCCCTCCCCTTCCTAATGGATTAGCTCACTGACTAAATGCATTGGAAGGTTTCACATCAGTCTTTGTTTACACATGAAACTGGGACTGTGGTCGCCTAGCGGTTAAGGTGCTGGACTTTGGGCCAGAAGGTCCAGGGTTCAAATCCCACCTTTGCCAAGCTGCCAGCGTTGGGTCCTTGAGCAAGACCCTTAACCCACAATTTCTTGGATTGTAAGACTGTATCAATTGGAAGTCGTTCTGGATAAGGGCGTCTGCTAAATGCTGTAAATGTGGCGACAGAACACTTATACATGTTGAAGGGGCTTACAGCAAACATAGTACACATATTTATCTGTTAAAAACAACATAATTTTTAAAAAATTATTTTAAGTCTACATTAAATTATGATTCATGTACATTATTGTATTAGTTGCATTAAAGTAATACACTAAACTAAGGCGTTTAAATGTATTATTAGTTTTACATCGTCAATCGTCAATCAAATATTTTGACGCAGTAGGACCTGGGGGAGGCACTGCTGCCACATAATACCCTTGAAATGTTGCTAAAATACGCAAGTAAAAAGATCTCAAATACAGCCAATGCATCTAAGATTTGATTATATGATTGTTGGAATAGTATGATTATTCAACCTGTTTCTATTTTTAGTTCTCAAAATTACAGGTAGATATAGCTAGAAATAGTTTTTTTTCCTCATAAATAAAGGTATTTGATGTATTTACTGGATTTAATAAAAACTTTAGTTTGCTAACGAAACGAGATTTAAAAAGCTATTTCGTCTAGTTCTGCTTATTCCTTTTTGTTGGGGTTTTATCAATAGCCCTTTTGTCCTCTGGATGGTAATGGACATTGAGTAGTTAATATTTCGTTAAAATAATTAAAAAATAATAAATTGAGAAACTAATTTTCTTCTGTCAAAAAATTACACTGTCCTCCGTGATACAGTCAATTCAGTCATCCAGGTTATTAAACGTGAATGCAGCTACAGACCAGATACATGTTTGAGATGCTTGTGTCTTTGCCTGATCTGTGTCTTGTTTTTAGATGGTTAGTAGTAAAGTCATACAGGATCTATATCTAAAACAGACTTTGAATGACTTGTAGAAATTTGCTGCTATGAGGCTATTTCTCCAAATAATTGTATGTTTTAAATTTTATGTCAGTTTCATAATGTGGGCCTTTTCTGGCTAATTTTTATTCTGCTAGTGGACTAACGTCTAGACCCCCCCTAGTCAAAGCTTAGCCTCCCATTCGTAGAACTGCAGTGATGCCCCTGGCACTGAGCATGGTTGCCACACATCTGTAGAAATGGCATTCTTTAGCCACTCTGCACAAAGAAGAAGACTACCAGACAGTATTATCAATTACATGACTATTTAGTAATTGGCTGGAAAAACTAAGAAAGAGAACTGAATTTCAGTGTTAGGGGTGCACTTCCTGTTCCTGTCCACTTGTCTTTAACAAAAATTTACAGAAGTTGTTGCCTCTACTTAGGGCAAGCAGGGATTGTGTCTCTATCACAACAATGAATGTATTCTGAATATATAAGGGACCTTAACAACTATAATTCCAAACTGAGCACAGGACCAATCACACCTGTTGCTGCTGACCATGTGTTATTTTAGGGTATTATAATAACAAAGCTGATGTTTGAGTTGAATATTGACTTTTTTATTTATTTGATGTCTAGTCATAGCTCAGTTCTGTCTAATACAGTATTAGTTGTTTAAACTGGCTGAGTCTGAAGTAATTGGGTACTTCTCAAAACTTTAATCCCTTTTAGAGTGTGTCTAATAGGGGAAGACAGATTCCATCAGCTGTATGTGATGTAACTGGACAGTCAGAGGCCTGTGGGTGAACAGACAGACACACACACACACACACACACACACACACACTCACAATTACTAGAGGCATAACACCACATTAATGAAGCTTGACTGAAAGTTGATGGGGTGTGAATTTCATCACTAAGCTCAGCCCAAACCAACATGTACACCTACACATCTGTGATTGGTTAACACTGCACTGATTTTCAGGGATCATCATTCCCGTCTGGAACAGACAAATAAGTTCTCTTGGACTGCAGTGGATGGGTGATATAATAAACCCTGCACTGTTGGTCCACTCTCCTTAAATACTGATTTTTAAATCTTTAAATATTGATGCAGAACAGTCTTTCGAACTTTAATTTAGACCCAGACCTCGTCTTCCTTCCTGTAATTCTTTTTGCTCCCCATCTTTTAACTTATTTCTCCTTCTTAAATATTAGATACTTCTTAAATATGCAACAAACTATAGGTGGAAAATCATCAATACTGCATTCCCTCGCAAAGGTTTTGTCATTCCCTTTCAAAAGTAAAACTGAAAGTTACTACGCAGCTACTGTACCTGCATACTTGTGTTCTGTTAGGGTACAGTTTTATTCCAACAATAGTATACATTGCCCTGGTTCAAGTCTGCTGCTGTGTGCTGTCAAGGCCCGCTCTGTCAGGGAAAGCTGCTCAGTTGTAGCTCTCAATAGTTCTGATGGCACTGCTCCTTCTTCACAACCGCCAGGTCAATCCCGCCCAAGTTCCCTCTTCTGCTGTGATGATCAATCCCAATGTAGCATCAAAGTAGAAGCAGGAATGCCAAGAATGTTGCTCATAGTTTATTTAGAATTTGTCTCTGTGTGGAGTAAATAGCTCTTATAAGTCTCACTGAAAATGGCTGTTGCTGAGATACCGTTCCTTTCTATGGTATGGGCAATAAAACACATATAATGCATAAACTTAACTACAGTGAGGCAAAAAAGTATTTAGTCAGCCACTGATTGTGCAAGTTCTCCTACTTAGAAGGATGAGAGAGGTCTGTAATTTTCATCATAGGTACACTTCAACTATGAGAGACAATCACATTATAGAATTTTTAAAGAATTTAATTGTAAATTATGGTGGAAAATAAGTATTTGGTCAATAACAAAAGTTCAACTCAATACTTTGTAACATAACCTTTGTTGGCAATGACAGAGGTCAAACGTTTCTTGTAAGTCTTCAGGTTTGCACACACTGTAGCTGGTATTTTGGCCCATTCCTCCATGCAGATCTCAACTAGAGCAGTTTTGAGGCTGTCGCTGGGCAACACGGACTTTCAACTCCCTCCACAAATTTTCTATGGGGATGAGGTCTGGAAACCCCAGGACCTTGAAATTCTTTTTATTGAGCCACTCCTTCATTGCCCGAGTGGTGTGTTTGGGATCATCGTCATGCTGGAAG
>JAJAGP010004685.1:0-45212 GCA_025084515.1 Ancistrus triradiatus
GCAGGAGCTACCTGAAGTGAAGAGGAAAAACTTGCTGAATATAATCACAGCTAGTGATGTTCGACTGCAGGAGGTGGGTTACTCTTGTAGCAATCTTTTTGTATTTGCCCTATTTATGTGGTGCTTGAAAGTTTGTAAACCCTTTAGAATTTTCTATATTTCTGCATAAATGCATCAGATTTTCACACAAGTTCTAAAAGTAGCTAAAAAGAACCCAGTTAAACAAATGAGACAAATATAATACTTGGTCATTTATATATTGAGGAAAATAAGCCGATATTACATATTGGTGAGTGGCAAAAGTATGTGAACCTCAAAGATTAGCAGTTAATTTGAAGGTGAACTTGGAGTCAGGTGTTGTCAATCAATGGGATGACAATCAGGTGCGAGTGGGCACCCTGTTTTATTTAAAGAACAGGGATCTATCAAAGTCTGTTCTTCAGAGTTTGTGGAAGTGTATCATGGCACAAATGGAGGATATTTCGGAGGACCTCAGAAAAAAGTTGTTGATGCTTATCAGGCTGGAAAAGGTTACAAAACCATGTCTAAAGAGTTTGGACTCCACCAATTCCCCAGTCAGACAGACTGTGTACAAATGGAGGAAATTCAAGACCATTGTTACCCTCCCCAAGAATTATCGGAGAATTCTAAAGGAAAATGTCATGGCATCTTTCCCTGAACTGAATATCAAGAGGTGGTGGTCACACCAGATGCTGAAAGCAAAGGTTCACATACTTTTGCAACTCTCTATGTAATATTGGATCATTTTCCTCAAATAAATGACCAAGTATAATTTTGTCTCCTTTGTTTAACTGGTTTCTCTTCATCTGCTTTTAGTTGTGTGAAAATCTGATGATGTTTTAGGTCAAATTTATGCATTCACAAACTTTCAAGCACCACTGCACATCTAAATATAGAAAATTCTAAAGGGTTCACAAACTTAAGCGTGTGTGTGTGTGTGTGTGTGTGTGTGTGTGTGTGTGTGTGTGTGTGTGTGTGTGTGTGTGTATATTACACACACACACCCCTTCAAGTTCAGTGGCTTTTTGTTGTTTAAAAAATTTCACATTTGTAAGATTTTTAAATAATTTATTTGTAAATCATGGTGGAAAATAAGTATTTGGTCAACCACAAACAAGCAAGATTTCTGGCTCTCACAGACCTGTAACTTCTTTAAGAAGCTCTTCTGTCCTCCACTCGTTACCTGTGTTAATGGCACCTGTTCGACCTCGTTATTTGTACAAAAGCCGAGAGGGACTCAGATCCTGCAGTGCCAGGCGTGCCCCACTGCTTAAGCCAGTACATATCCAGGCCTGTCTGAAGTTTGCCAGAGAGCATATGGATGATCCGGAAGAGGATTGGGAGAATATCATGTGGTCAGATGAAACCAAAATAGAACGTTTTGGTGAAAACTCAACTGGAGGGAAAAGGATGTGGGTTGCATCTGAAGAACACCATACCTACTATGAAGCATGGGTGTGGAAACCTCATGCTTTGGGACTGTTTTTCTGCAAAGGGGACAGGACGACTGATCCCTGTTAAGGGAAGAATGAACGGGGCCATGTATCGTGAGATTAAGCCAAATCCTCCTTCCATCAGTGAGAGCATTGAAGATGGAACGTGGCTGGGTCTTCCAGCATGGCATTGATCACAAACACACCGCTCAGGCAACGAAGGAGTGGCTCCACAAAAAGCATTAAGGACCTGGAGTGGCCTAGTCAGTCTCCAGACCTCAACCCCATATAAAGTTTGTGGAGGGAGTTGAAGCCCGTGTTCCCCAGCGACAGCCCCAAAACATCACTGCTCTAGAGGAGCTCTGCATGGAGGAATGGGCCAAAATACTAGCTACAGTGTGTGCAAACCTGGTGAAGACTTGCAGGAAACATTTGACCTCTGTCATTGCCAACAAAGTTTGTTACAGTATTAGTATTGAGATGAACTTTTGTTATTGACCAAATACTTATTTTCCACCATTTATTTACAATTAAATTCTTTAATGGGATTGGCAATGAGATTTCCTGCATTGTTTTCTTCATTTTGTCATAGTTGAAGTGTACCTATGATGACAATTACAGACCTCTCTCATCTTTTTAAGTGGCTGACTAAATTTATTTATTTAATTTTTATTTTTTTATTTTTTGCCCCCGTGTGTGTGTGTGTGGAAATACATTTGTGCTTATTTCTTGCATAGGCCATATTTGAATTGATTGTGTCAGAGGCCTCATATCAGAAGAGTTTGCGAGTGGCAGTTGGTCTCTTTAAGTGTTCTGCTGACCTGAAGCAAACCCTAACTCCTGTGCAAAACCATGTTCTGTTTTCCAACCTGAAGGAAGTCTGCACAGTCAGTGAGGGGTAAGGGCCATTTGTATATTTAATTGTAATTACAAAAGTGCATAATTACCCCCAAAGCAGCCTGTTTGATGTGGTATCTTTTGTCTGGTCAGATTTCTTCTGGATCTGGAGACTCAACTGGGGCACAACGTGGTGATGTCTAAGGTCGGTGATGCTATACTGAGGCATCAGTCGGCGTTTCGTCGCGTTTATGTGCCATATGTCACCAACATGATGTACCAGGAGGCCCTCATTGAAAAACTTCTGTTAGTCCTGGTTATTTCCTTTTGTTGTAATGTATTTTTTTTCAGTGCCTGCCCAGCTGTGGTGGTGGGTAGGGTAGATTTGGAGGCCTGGCTGTAGGCAGATCATTGCAGGCCTGTCACGGTCACTCATGCAGTGCTTGGGGTTAATCCCCCTGTCTGACATTACCTCTCTGAGGTGGCCAGTCGTGACTCTGTGATGTCTGTACTGGCCAGAAGGTTTGAGACTTGAACACGGGTCTCTGCGGAGGTGGGCTGTTGTAATGTTCTTAGTCTTTGAATGTCTCCCTTTTTTATTTATTAGTTAGTTGGTTTTTTTTTTACACCTTATCTAAGCTCGTACTCTGTTCACTTGGATGATGTTTGTCTGTGTTTAGACAAGAAAACAGGAAATTTGTGCTGGCTCTGAAGAAGCTGGAGAAAGATCCATTATGGCCAGAGACAAACACTCAAGTCCTTTTTTGATTCTTCCCTTTCCAAAGGGATACAACAAAGATTAAGGCTTATTCTAGAGTGGGGGCTCTTGTCAGTGCAGGGAAAAAGGAACTGCAGATGTCATAATTTTCTCGTTTTGAAATCTCAACCTGCATAAAAACGTGACCGTGTTAATTTACTAAAACCGATGTGTGGCTTGTTTAGAAATATTCTAAAGAGAACTGGACGGGTGGGGGGGGACCGTTTTTTCCCCTGGATTGTCCCCCCCAGCCTTGAAAGGACGCCGATTGAAGCTGTGAGACAGGTACACTTAGCAATTTTTTCTCTTGTTATTATAAATTTTCTTAAATGGGTTTGGCTAACCCCATTGTGTTTTTGGATTTTGTCTTTTTCAAAAGCCAATTTTAGTGACTGGTGGGTAGATCCATTGCTCTCAGCTTGGTCAATTGCTAGCAGAGTTTCAGGGTTTTATTTGTCACACAAAGTGACTATAAATAGTGCAGCCATTGTAGTAAAAAAATGCTTGGTAGCAAGGTTCGGAGTTGTGCTTACAATGGAGATTACACACACCAGCAAGACAAAGGGCAATATGAATTCAAGTACAGAGGACATGTCCGACAAGTACTGACAATACAATGTTACAACAACTCTCCGTAACCCAGTTTTTGTATTAACGTATTTCCCACCATAAAAGTCTAAATATTGGCAAGTCGGGCCATTGTATAATGGAGTACCTGTGTGAATGTGTAAAAAGTAGATGTAGTACAAGAAATTGAGGGTGAAAAATAAAAATGTAGAACTGAGGGTTCTGTAAGTGGTGGTGTGTATAGAGCAGTGTGGTGGCAGGGTTAGATCTCTATGAGGGAGTTTATTCAAGCACCCAATTGCTATTCGGAACGTAACGTCTCCTAAAATGCCTGTATTTGCTTTTATTTCCATTTTATCAGAGACTGCAGCAAAGAGAACAGATTGCTTGTGGGTGTTCCACCGTCCATAATGATATCATCCTGTGATTTTATATCCCTACATTGCTTAGGGTAAATGTCCTAAAACAGTGGCATAAGGGGCCACTATAGTGGTGTAATAGACTGTAGGTATCCACTTTTAAAAGAAAATTGATATATCCTTATACATTTGCTGTAAAGGATCTTTTGTTTCCTCCCTTATGTGCATTGCTCACACAGGCCCTTGGTCAATATTAAAACTAGTCTTATTAGAGGGTTTTGGTGTAGGGAGCTGATGCTGTCTTGTTCTTGAGCAAGATGTGATTGGCGACAAAGAAATGATCTTGCTGAACATACCAACCCTAGCAACACTATTTACAATGACTTGTTTAGAGGACACTTGGGGACATGAAGTAGCCCAACAGTGTGCCTAATATTGTTCTTCAGTAAGTACAGTACTGTCCAAGTTGACCCTTCTGTAGACCAAGGAAGCTTGATCAGGAATGGTCTTTTTGGAAGGGTAGCAGCCAAGAAACCACTTTCTGAAGGGGAACCGGGTAAAAAGGCTAAGATGTGCTGAAATCTGTCTCCAATTGTTGACAGTGTTGTGTATATGGTCTTTATGCTAAGGCTAAAACAACAAATCAAATGGTGGCCTAAGACTTTTGCACAGTATTGTGTAATTGTTGACAGATTTGTATGATGATGAATTAAGAATTACACATTTCTTTGGGGGATAAACCACAACTTTTCCTTTTTTTGCAAAGAGAAATTCTTCAGCAGATGAGAAGTAAATGTAAAACATTTTTGCAGGTAGTTGACATTGTAACTAACTTTTATTATAACAAACAATTCTCTTACAAAACGAAGTCATCTTCAGGGACTAATAGCAACTATATTGGGACTACATGCCTTTCTTTTGAAAATCTTTTCCATGAATTTTGCCCAAAAATATTTTTAAATCTGTCTTTAGATAGTAGTGGAAGTGC
Source organism: Ancistrus triradiatus (assembly GCA_025084515.1). Lineage (NCBI taxonomy): Eukaryota > Metazoa > Chordata > Actinopteri > Siluriformes > Loricariidae > Ancistrus > Ancistrus triradiatus. The sequence goes on from JAJAGP010004685.1 coordinate 4,963, forward strand.
GACCAGCAACGTCCCAGCGAATGAAACAGACAGAGGAGCTAGTTGGGGCTTGGGGGAAGCTAGTGGACTTTGGCAATGTCAAGGTCTACCTACATCTTCACAACTCATTTGTGTCAATCCAATACATATCTGTTCATTTTATTTTCAGGTTGTTAATTTATTTTCTCACACCATTTTCTTCCTGGCAGTCTGTTACCACTGGTCATAAGCGGGCGGGTATCTGATTAAAGCAGGACCCTTGGAGAAAGTTCACTGTAAAGATCACACACCACATCCCTGGATGCGTGGTCTCCCGCCTCCCGCACAGACATCCATCTACACCTCTTCAATGGACCTTTTTGCTCCCTCTCGGTCAAAAAGTATGACAGCTTTCTGTAGTCTGCACTAGTTTTATTCTGGTGGCAGACTTACGAAACCTTTTTGTCATTTTGCTATTTTCTTTTTCTTCTTAAACCTGATATGCACCATTATCAGTGGGAAACAGTTCTGCGTGCAGAATTATGCAGTGTTCCCTGCTCAACGTATGGTGTAAAAGAGTTTAAGTCTAACTTTCTTGGGTCTGGCCGTCTGATGCCTTCCTCCTGCTCCTCACCCAAAACCCACTCACAAGCAGCTACGGCTGTATACACTTGCTTGCACAGACGAGGTAGAGGGGATTTACTTGTATATCTCATCTTGGACACTGGACTGTACGTTTCTTAGGTGCTTGGGTCTTAAGTACAGATGTTTTGCATTTGTTATTTATAAATGTGATTTGGACTTGGCATTTGTCTGCAGGTTGGAAAATGTCAGCTGGCTCCAACTCTTGTCTTCACAGAAAGACACTGAGGGTAAGAGACCATGATTTGTACTGAAATCAAGCATGTTTATTCATTATGTAGGTAACATGGTATCTCCCCTTTTTTCAGATGTTTGATGACAGCCTTGCAATAGACTTGTTTTAATTTAAACATGTAATTAATGTACTAAATAAAGTTTGACATTTGTAATATCAGGTGGTCATTGTTTGCTCCAAAAAATGTGTAGTAGAGCTTTAAAGGTCCTCCATTAGCTGCGACTCTCATGCAGCATGCGCTGTTAAATCTCTATTCTATTTAGAGGAAACTGGTCACGGTCTTCTCCTGGAGATGATACACACACACACACACACACACACACACACACAGAGCAAAGATGCATTTAGGAATGTCATATGAACATTGGGCTCATGTGGTATTACTTTTACAGTGTACCATACTCTGCAATATTTGTGTTGTGTAGCATTATTAAATACATGTGCCATTAATGTGCCATGTGTATTCGTTTTAAGGACTGGGGGGACTGAAAAATAACTCTGCGTTACCTGTAAAGTCCTGTCATTTGCCTTCTCCTATGTGACTGGCTGAGGAGACATCAGGTCAAAATCTGACAAATTCCTTGCCACCCAAACTCCTGCTGCAAACAAACCTAAATTTACAAGAAGATTCCTAGAAGTTTAGAGAGAGAATACAATTATTAACATGAATAATCTAGTATTGTGAACATATGATAAACTGATAATGCACCAGACAGAATTCAACTGGACTGCAGACTAAATCCTATTCATTCACTCTTATTCGCTTGATCCTCTCCCAGGGTCTTGGGAGAGCCGGTGTCTAGGTGGCAGCGTAGGGCTCAAGGCAGGAACAACCCTGAGTCGCCAGTCCATCATAGGAGGCTGCACCCACAAGGGGCATTGTAGAGACACCAATTAACCTAATGCATGTCTTTGGACTGTGGAGTAAATCCACACGGACATGGGGAGGACACATGCAGACTCCACACAGACTGCTTCACCTGGGATTGAACCCAGGACCTTCTTGCTGTGGGACGACCATGCTACCCCCTGTGCTGCCCTACTTGATCTTAAAGAATGATTTTTAGATACAGACCACATGGATGGGATTTGGGCTGGAGTGCTTTACACATTTACACCTACCAGGCATAACATTATGACCGCCTAATGGACTTGTTGTCCATTTTATCAGTTTCATTTACCACGTCGAAGCATTTTGCACTTCTACAATTCTCTATATGCTTTTAGTTCCCTTTAGTCCTGACTTTGTAGTTGGGACTCCCACATGACCACCACAGATTAGGTAATATTTGGGTGGTGGATCATTCTCAGCACTGCAATAACACTGACGGGGTGATGGTGTGTGTTGAGCTGGTATGAGTGGACCAGACAACAGTGCTGCTAGAGTTTAAAGACCTCCGTGTCACTGCTGGACTGAACAGTCCACCAGCCAAAAATGTCCAGCCACCAGTATCCTGTATGCAGTGTCCTGTGAGCACTGATGAAGGATTAGAGGATGACTAAAACTGTGCAACAATAGATGAGCTACTGTCTCCGATTTTACATCTACAAGATGGAGCAATAAGGTGACTATCTCTAATAAAGTGGACAGTGAATGAAGTTAAAAAAAAAAAAAAAAAAAAAAAACTCTAGCAGTGTCTGATACAGTCACTGTAGTGGTGAGAATGGTCCACCACCCATATCGGACCTGATCTGTGGTGGTCCTGACCATTACAGAGCAGCATAAAGGGAACTAAAAGTATGTAGAGAAACAGATAGACTACAGTCTGCAAATGTAGAACTCAAGTGCTTCTATAGGGCAAGTGAAACTGATCAAATGGACAATGAGTGTAGAAACAAGGAGGTGGTCATAATGATGTGCCATGTTATGTGGGCAAAAACAAAGTCGTATGTTGGATGAATTGCACAGTTTAAGATCATGCTCATTTGGCACTAAATCCATTTAGAGTGCATTGGTAAATTTAGATGCTAGTGTTCATTAGATCTACGTCATAGTATACACTCAAGGCTTAATATATTTTTAAACTTCATTTTGTCCCCTGGTTCTCCTGGTCAAACGTGTACCTTTGAATATGGTGCAAGTCCATCAGAGGGGTGGGAATAGGTCCCTGTTAAAGCACCAGGGGATTTAGCCCTCTCCCAGACATGGGATGTTGTGCTTGGTGATGCTCCACACAGCCAGGAGGGTATTGCCAGGACTTGATTGGACTAGTTGAATTACTTACATACATATATATGGGTTTGAGCAAGGAAGTGGAAGACTGTGGTTTCAATTAAAAGCCACACCAAACCACTGTTTGGGTCCTTGAGGAAACTCTGTAACCTTCAACTGATCAGCTCACACTTAAGGTCACTTGCTGGCTGCTGCATAGGTAAATAAATACATTTATTTACCTATATTTAAGCTAAACAGATGGCATGTATATTTGTAAAACAAACGGTACAACATTACGGGTTAAATGATCACATTATTAAATGATAAAGGATCTTGTAATGCATGTCAGCCACTCGTCGTATACAAGATCGTGTAAACGTATTGCTTAACAGCTTAAGATAAACAACAGAACGCTGTCTTTATTTGCTACTTTTATGCTAAACCTACACATTTACGTTTATACACACTGCTTCGTGTCTCCGGTTCACACCAACTTGAGGCGAATCAATTTGGGAGGAATCGACTCCACAGCCTCGAGTCAACTGCCGGATATCAATGCCTGAAAATGTGGAATCGACTCATGATCGAGTCCATCCACAGACCTGTCGCTGCCAAGGTTAAATGGTTAGATCACATCACGGGGAATCATGGATTAAACCATCCTCGTTATACAAGTTCTCTAGATCTAACGAATGCTTTAATTAATTCAGCAAGTGAGTTTTGGTAAACAACAGAACACAGCATGAAGTCGCATTGTTCCTAACATGCCAAATATCTTTCATTTTATCAGGGTTAATAAAATGAAGTAACTCTACAACAGAAACAGTATGCTGTATGTACCACTGATATTACAGTATACATTCATTAAGTTAGCATCGCAGTGCCATTATCCTTCCTACCTTCTGAAATCATTTCTGTCTGTGGCAAATCGATATGCAGAACCGATCCATCCCATCACACCAGGAGAAGCTGCCTCACTTTTCTTCCCACCAGCCATTTAAGCAGCGTTTTCGTTCACAGTATGACAATAAAGCTAAATGCGGACAAATACTACCAGAAAAATCCTCAAGCAATTGCTGCACTGCTAATACGACTACAAACCATGAGGTAACAAAACCCATGCAGCTACGGAAACTCGTTTGAGACAAATTACGATTGGCGTTACAGTTTGCGATACCGTATTGCCCCTCTCGGTATCCCTATTTTTAATTATGCTCTGTTCAAATCACAGTCTAAGCACTATAAAGTGCACTAGTTAGGGAGTGCTGGTATTCCAGAAATCCTGTTTGAAGTACAGAGTATCCCGCGCAATCCGTAGTGCACAGGAATAGGGTAAAGAGCAAACAGCGCAGAGCACGCAGAGCACCCACAATGCACTTTGCAGTGTGTAGGGAATTAGGGTGCTATTTGTGACACGGACGTACTCTACCCTCCCCATTATGCCAGTCCGAAAATGGCCGCCACCAGGTATCGTAGGTTTCTGAAGTTATGTGAGGAATGGCCGAGAGACGAGTCGAAGAAAGGTCGAGATTTGGGAACGTTTCTGCGACAGAAGGTGGCAAGTGCTTTCAGAGAGGGCGAAAACACTCAGGTAACAATCCGTGAGTTTGTGAACCTTTAGCTGTGTAACGAGCTTGTGAATGTGCGTCCATACTGCTAATAACTCCGAATATCTAATTCACTAAGAAGCGGCATGTTTGTTGTTTAGTACTAACGCTACGTAACGTTATGGCGCAGCGTAGTTTAAGGACATATTTGTACTTCATTGTCCTTGACTGTTTACATGTGTTGCATAAAGCTTCTGTGTGAGGCGGGTATTATTGAAGATGTTAGGGTGGATAACACGTTCCACCAATGGATATTTTTTACTCGGTCTCTTACAGCCAATCAGGTTTTAACGAAGCTTTCAGTAACGCCTACATTTCACCGGCTTACCACAGCATGTACTGTATAGAGGTGGGCGATACCGGGAATTTTGGTATCGATCCGATACCAAGTAAATGCAGGGCCAGTATCGGCGATATCGATACCGATACTTTTTAATATTAAAGCTTCATAGATCCAAAGAATCCAAAAGACCTAGGATAGAATTTCGCCAAACATTGTATGTGACAACGAAATACTTTATCACAATCAACATTTTTGTTTAGAAACAATGGAACAATAACAAAACAAAGTTTGCCTTAACGTTAGGAAAATAAATCTTTTTTGAGATAGAAAAGGAGAAACCACAATACAAAAATAAAATAGAAATTCTCCCTTCACTAGACATCTTTTCTAGTTCTTTCTTTCTTTGTTTCTTTTTTCAAATAGAATTGTTCTGAGGAACAACAATAAAAATAAGGAATTTTCTTCCTTTCAGTGCAATTCTGTTTTTTCTAAACAGGGTGTAAAAAAACATCACTCAACTCAAGACAAATCTCCTGAGGTAGAGGGCTGACAAACCACAATACAACAAAATTAACACACCACAAGAAATACTGTAAACAGTTTCAAACTTATTCTGTTTTTCAAGTCGAACAATACAATAAAATAATACAAAAAATAAGGAATTTATTCCCTTCAGTGCACTTCTCTACGTTTTTTTTTCTTAAAAAAGAGTGTAAAAAGCTTATAGCTAATTAAAACAATCTTCTGAGGTTAGAGAGCTGACAAACCACAATACAGAAAAAAATAACACACCACAACAAATATTGTAAACAGCTTTGCTGTTGTATTATTTATGATTTTTTTTCAATCCATCTATGGTTTTATTATTGCTGCTTAAGGGGGGGGGCCAGGAAGATGCGGTTTTTGTGTGCATGTTTTGTAGTGGTTTGTGTCATTTCGAAAAAAAAAAAACACTGGATTGTCCTGAGTATAATGAGACAGGTAAACACTATTTAATTCTATATCTATTCTCAGACCTTGCTTTTGTAAATGTAATGAAATAAAAAACCCATTATCATATAATCTTTTTTTCTTATTTCTTTTTTAAAATGTGGCAACCGTTATTTATCATGGGGGACAAAATAGTCCAGTTCCCCATGGACACACAATCCACAGAGAAGAAAATGCCTTCATGTATCATGGATAAAACATGTCTAAAAATCTTATTGCTGCCATAAAGTTTTGATATTTATGCCCATGAACAAAAAGAGTGGATACAAATTAAATGACCTTAAAAAGGATGTGTGTGTTTGGATTTGCTTTGTTCTTGTAGATCTCTGACCCAGAAAAATGTGATCAGATGTATGAGAGTCTTGCACGCATCAACAGCAATGTTTACAAAGAAAAGGTGAGTTCAATTGTCCACATGTGAAAGCTTTCAAATGAAGGGGATGTTGAACTTCCCAGTGCATAACTGTTGTTGAGGCTGATGCTCAATACAGTGAATGCCAGATTGGTTTTATGGAGGAATTGGTGTGGTTTGGATTGTGTGGACTGTGGTAGCCTAGTGGTTAAGAAACTGGACTATGAACCAGAAGATCTAGGGATCAAATCCCACCTCTGCCAAGCTGCCACTGTTGGGTCCTTGAGCAAGACCCTTAACCCATAATTGCTTGGATTGTAACTGTGTCAATTGTAAGTCGCTCTGGATAAGGGTGTCTGCTAAATGCTGTAAATGTAAATGTTAATCCACTTTAAGTTGTTTTAATAGATTGATAGAATAGCAATAAATAATGTTTTTAGTTTTCCATTAAATCTCCCTTTATACTCTGTTTTTACATTTTAAAGCTTTGACTATACAGTATTACTAAATAATACATATCCAGCTATCACTGTGTCTTAAGACGTCTTGACAGGCTTAGATAAGATGTCTTAAGACATTTTGTTATACCAAGATGTCTCGAGACATCTTAAGACTGAATGAATGAAGACATCTCTCTGTCTTGAGACATGAAAGTAATAATTGTGTATGTCTTGAGGACATACAAAATGACTTCGAAACATGACATTGTCTTGAGACATAGAGAACTTATGTCTTAAGATGGTTCAGTTTAGAGCAAGGAGTGCTTCACAAAATAATCTATGTTTCTTTTTTCATATTAATACCGTGTTGTATTCATTGTAATAAATTTTTAAAATCGTGAATAATTTAAGGTAGTCTAATAATTTCTACATTCACAGTGTACGTCAAGCGCATACAAAATGTCAGTAAGGTATCTTAAAAAAGAAATAAGATGACAAAAAACAAATTTAAGATGATATTTAAATACACAACATTAACATAAAATTGAAGTAAAAATGAAAATGGGTCACTAGAGAGAAGCAATTTATTTATCTGCAAATGATCAATGTACTATGTATATTAATATTAAGGATTAATATTAAAAACATATTTATGAAATAAAAGTAGATTTGTATAAAAATAAATATTATGCATCCTTCATCTTGAGACGTTATTACGGTCAAGACATCTTGAGATGTGCGTCTATAGACATGTCTTAAAGACATGCCTTCAATTCTTAAGGCATGCCTCAAGCTGTCTTAAAACATCTTCATAATGTGTCTTAAGATATCTCAAGACATGGTGATGGCTGGGTATGTAGGGGTGTAATGATACGTTCTGTTTACAATTTGATTTGATTTATGATTTTGAGTTCATTATTCAGTTTTCTCACAGTTATTTTATTTCTGAAGTGTAAACAGTGCACATTTTCTTGAATAAGTTTTTAAACAAAACAAAAACTTTAGTCCCTGCAATTAAAATAAATTACTACAAATGTAGGTTTAAAATTGTAAATAAAATGTTCTGTTGTAGATTCACAATATATTAAATAAACAATTGAAAACATTCCTTTTTATGTCTGAAGAATAATAATTCAAAATAGCCTGAAATGTAAACAACAATTATCTTTAATCTGCTGCAGTTAAAAGAAATTAGGAGTTTTAAATCCATATGGGAGCATGAAACGTGTTAAAAAAGATCTAATGTGACGTTTTTGCATCGTGATGCATTGTCATGATTTATCGTTTCACCCCTACTAAATAGTTTATTAAACTCCCCTTGTCCAAATATATCTCATTCTGGGAAATGGTACAGATGACAAATATTTGAATAGAGGAAGCCAACTTCTGCTGTTCCACTTTCACTTTTTAGTGATAGCCACTCAATGGACTTTCTGATAGGTCCTTCTGTCTGTCTGTGGTCATCTCCGTAATCAGCAAAGTCTAGTTCATCACGTGTACCACCCCACGTGTGCACATTTTCAACTGTCTTACAGATGTTTCTTGTAGTGTATAATGATACAGCTTCAACAACAATTTCCTGATAATAAACCACTGTAAATGGAAATGGAGAATGTTGGTGGAGATGAGATGACATTAAGAACATTTACATCCATTATTTTTCTAATTGCCATTTTATTATTGCGTTAGGGGGTTCAAATACTCCATGCGTTGTAAAGGTAATTTGGATAACAATAGTTTGAATAGCAGATTTGGACTGTTGATGAATTTGTTTATTGGCAAATTACTTATTTCTAAAATAAAAATTTACATTGTGTACCCATTTAGGAGACGCCTTTTTCAAGAGCAACATACAATCTTGCGATGTACAGTGGTGCTTGAAAGTTTGTGAACCCTTTAGAATTTTCTATATATCTGTATAAATATGATCCAAAACATCATCAGATTTTCACACAAGTCCTAAAAGTAGATAAAGAGAACCCAGTTAAACACATGAGACAAAATATTATACTTGGCCATTTATTTATTGAGGAAAATGATCCAATATTACATATTAGTGAGTGGCAAAAGTATGTGAACCTTTGCTTTCAGTATCTGTTGTGTGCTTACGGTCGTTGTCTTGCTGCATGACCCACCTTCTCTTGAGATTCAGTTCATGGACAGATGTCCTGACATTTTCCTTTAGAATTCTCTGATATAATTCGGATTTCATTGTTCCATCAATGATGGCCAGCCGTCCAGGCCCAGATGCAGCAAAACAGGCCCAAACCATGCTACTACCACCACCATGTTTCACAGCGCTGGGAATGGGATAAGGTCTTTATGCTGAATGCAGTGGGTTTTCCTTTCTCAAACATAAACACCTTTTTTTTTAAAACCAAAAAAAAAGGTCCTATTTTGGGTCTATTCCATCCACCAAAAAACTTCTTCCAATAGCCTTCTGGCTTGCCACGTGGATCTTAGCCAAAACTGCAGACGAGCAGGGCAATGTTCTTTTTTGGAGGAGCAGTGGGCTTTCTCCTTGCCAACCTGCCCCTGCACACACCATTGTGTTCAGTGTTCTTTCTGATGGGTGGAGGAACTCATGGGTTTAAAAATATTAACATTAATTAGTCGTGAGAGGAGGAGGGCCTTCAGGTGCTTTAGGACGTACCCTGGGGTTTCCTTTGTGAACCTTCGTAACTATTTACACACCTTGGGCTCTTGGGAGTGATCTTTGTTGGGTCCGACCACTCCTGGGGGGGGAGGGTTTAAAAAGAGGGTAAAAATGGTTTTTGAAATTTATTTTTCCTCCATGTGTACACCCAGTATGTCTGACTGTGGATTGTGGAGTCCCAACTCTTCAAGAGATGTTTTGTAATCTTTTTCAGCCTGATGGAGGGCATCCAACAACTCTTTTTTCTGAGGGTTCCCAGAAACTTCCTTTGTTCATGCATGGGATACACTTCCAATTAAAATGTGAAGAGCAGGAAATGTGATAGATCCCTTGTTCTGTAATATAAAAAAAAACAGGGTGCCCAACTCCCCACTCAACCAACTGATTTGCCATTTATTAATTAACTGCCTAATTTATAGAGGTTCACATAATTTTGCCACTGTAATAGTAAATATTGGCCTCATTTTCCCTCAATAAATAAATGGGACCAAGTACTAAATATTTTTATCATTTGTTTAAACTGGGTTCTCTTGAATCTTACTTTAGGAAACGGTGTGAAAATCTGATGTTGTTTTTAGGTTATATTTATGCAGAAATATAGAAAATTCTAAAGCTTTCACAAACTTTCAAGCACCACTGTACAATCCAAGCAGTTTACATGTAAGGGGCTTGCTTAAGGGCCCAACTGCGACAGCTTGGCACTGGGACTTGAATCGTCAACCTTGGGGCCAATAAATCAGTACTTAAATGCTGGGCCACCACATTATATGTCTGGTAGGTCTACTTTGCACGACTGTCACATTATTTCATACCGTCACCCATTACACGCCATCACCATAGGCAGTGTATATATCAGAAAGTCCCTAGAGTCTGCGATCTGGGATTTCAACACAGCCATACAGACAATAGTCATTTTCAATTGCTGGCTGTAAAAACTTAGTCAGTGAAGATGCTAATGTGAGGCTGGATTGTATCATTGTACTATACAGTGTATCATAGTACATATTTGGTTTTAAGACACACTGATTCATGTCACTGAATGTGTTTGGTTTACTGTATCACCGTACCCTCCCCAACAGTTTCCACGAGCAAAGGACACAAGTTTTACTGGTGTGACAGTGGAGGAGTGTCGGATGCTATTAGCAACAGGTGAGATTCTCAGCAAGTAACTGAAGATGATCAATTTAAACACTAAATCCACAACAATTACGGCATGTTTAAAAGACAAGTTATTGATGTGCTTCAAGGACATTATGTGGGGAATAAGGGGAACAGCTTTTATGTCATTCCCGGTGCTCAAATCTACACTCAATCCCACAAGACTTTACCAAATTAAAAATGTTTATATTAAAGTCACTTTTACCAGAAAGTGGTCATCTGAATCCAGAGCTATTCTTGCCTTGGATGAGTGCATGGCCCTCTTTCCCATTACATTAAGCAGCTTGAATGAATGAATGAAATTCTGGGAAGTAGGAGTGTTAGTTTTAGGCGGCACTAATCAATTGTGGGACCATTATGTATCTACTAATTCAATTACGGAAACATATTTACTGGGAACCAAAGAAAATGCTTTTATATTACATCAATAAAAAAAAACAGGCCAGTGTGGACCCCCCAGCCAAGTGTGGCATTTGTAAACGTTATTACACTGAATATAAATATTTGGGGCTGATTTTTTTTTTGTTTGTTTTGTTGTATTTAAACGAACATGGCCACAAACCCAAAGGTTTGTTTGTCTTATACTGCATTTGCATCCTTGTGTTCTTTGAATAATGCGTAATAAAAAATGTACTGTTATTGATACCTCATGTAAACAGTTATTTTGACCCTTGACATTACTCTTGGGATACTAGTGAGAGGCGTCTGTATTCATTTTTAATGACTGACTATTTCATTGATATTTCACCATTAGGTAGTATGCAACAGATGGATGAAGAAAAGAAGGGACTCTGGAAGAGTTTAATGCAACGCTTCTCCTCTAAACCAGAAGAAGCAGCTCCTGAGAAACCGGAAAAGTAGTTCTTTTGCACTGTAGACATCAACTTTTTTTTTTTACAAATTGTTTCTCTCTTATTCAAATCTGGTTACCTCGTGTTCTATTAAGATATGCATTTTGTATGTTGTCATTCATATTGTATGTGCTTCCTTTGCAGCACAGTAGTATAATGTTCTGACATCATGTCTTCCCTGCCCTCCCCTTGGAAACTATTAAAGTTACACAGTACTGAATATGTTAAGAAATGTTTGACAGGGACTGCACTGTATGAATACAACTTGTACAGAAATGATCGTTTATAAATTAAGAAATTATATAGACCATTCATAAACCTTATTTGAATGTGAGTTTACTGGCTAGTTCAAGAGCATCCACTGACAGTTCATAGGCATTTGGCAAACCGAAAACTGGTATGCAAGCATGAGATAGTGGTTATCGTCACTGTTTTTGGTACACACCCTTTCATAAAGCAATGTGTCTTTGCTGGAGCTGAACGGTTTGATGGATGGAAAGGAAGAGAGCATACCAGCCAACATTTTTCAAGTGTTTCATTGATACAGACATAAGTAAAATGTTAGTATATAATTCGTAGTGCTCACACTCAAACATTAGTTAGATAACATATGTATACACACACACACAGTGGTTAGTGTAATTATTATTGGAGAGTACATATTAAATTAAAAATCATGGTTAAATATACTTCTGTTCACATGAATAAGGCATTTTGGTGATTATTGGCCATACATTTATAATGTTTCACATTATTTCAGGTTTGTTCTCGCTAGTCTTTCTTTGTCTCAGGGTTGTCCCTCCAGATACAGTAGTTCAGGCTGGTTGCCAAGCAGAGCCAGGCCAGGTATGGAGTCATGAGAAGAGTGGCAGTGCGGCTCACTGGATACCACGACACCATAGTGGCAGCCACCGTGCCCGTCAGCATTACAATCTCTATGAGAGCCTACAGGGGCAAGACATGAAAGAGTAACCAAATCAAGTTGTGGTTTTAGTTAATTTTGTCATTACATTATACAATGTCACTGAAGGTTCCTTAGTTACAAAGAACAGTTTAAATGAGCGTTTAATAATATTGTGATATTATTACTGTAATGAAATACTGGTTACGTGGATGCTTTTTATTGTATCTGAAAAAAGCAAACACTCTCACCAGTTTGATCTTATGTGCCCCAAAAAAGATGGGGGTCCAGGCCCAGTTCAGTGCCAGCTGCGTGCCATAGAGGCCCAGTGGGACCAGAGCTTCTTCTTTAAAGCCTCCCAGCTCCTTCCAGACAAGGTATGAACCATACCTAAACCAACAACATCAGATTTGCATTAGATATGAGAAGGAAAGACAACTTTAATTATGTGACATGGTCTACCATTATGTGATATAACTTGCCCAGAAAGATGTTTAAAATCTGTGTCTAATGCATGTATGTTTTTAGATAATTTTGCTTAACAGAACCAATACTGGAACATTTTCTGGTACTACTACCATAATATCAATTAAATATAAACAGATTTGTGACCTCAGTATATGGTATGAAAATTGGTGTACTAACCCCATGCCTGTATATAGAGCTGTCCAAACCACTCCAAAAGCAGAGTTGGGTGGCCTCCATGATGGCTTGTTAAGAGTGGCGTACCATGTCTTCACTTGTGATTTTGTGATCAAGCCTCCAGCAAGCCCACCAATATGTGGTAGGGCAGTAAGGCCCAGCATGGCAAGTGTCATGGCTACAACACAGAAGTCAAGTATCACACAAAGTGTTTAGCACTGTGTCTATATAAAAGGTATCGACTAAAAGGAAGTCAGATGGTTCATACTAGGCAGTGTGGCGTGTCTGTTCCTAGCAATGTCACCTATGTCATGTGACTTATTTAATATTTATCCAGACAAAACGAGACAGTTGAATAAAACTACAATGCATTTTAACGGCTACTGATGTATGGCACTGGTCTGTAGGGTTATGCCCCCACAGACAGACTTCATTAGGTACACAACTGGTCGTTAATGTAAAAATTTAATCATACAATCACATGGCAGCAACTCAATGCATTTAGGTGTACAGACATGGTCAAGACCACCTGTTAAAGTTCAAACTGAGTATCTGAAATGGAAATAAAGTTGATTTAAATAACTTTGAAAGGGACATGTTTGTTGATGCTAGATGGGCTGGTCTGAGTATTTCATAAACTGCTAATCTGCTGGGATTTTCATGCACAGCCATCTCTACAGTTTACTGAGAATGGTCTGAAAAAGAGAAAATACCCAGTGAGCATCAGTTATCGGGGCAATAATGTCTCAAAGTCAGGCATCCTGCCAGAGGTCAAAGGAGAATACCAGACTTGTTCGAGCTGATAACATGGCAACAGTAGCTCATATGTTACAACTGAGGTATGCAGAAGAGCATCTCTGAACGCACAACACGTCGAACCAGCTACAGCGGCAGAAGACCACACTGGGTGCCTCTTCTGTAAGCTACGTTGTATGTACACACATGCACTATAAACTACTAATTTTATGAATGAATGATAATGAATGTAAGGTACTATGTTGAAACGTGACGTGTTTAATCAAGAACCTCAATGATACGCAACCACTGGTTCTGTGCCTGCTCTGGCATTAAGAAAGTATTAATCTATGTATTGTGTCAGGATGTTCAGCAGGAATTATGCACATCTGTATTAAATATTTAGAGCCAAAGGTGCAAAATTACAAACTAGTGCAAACTATTGGAGGGCAGAAACATTGTCAGTGCCTGCTAGTGTTTTTAGGATTTGATCATTTATTCAAAACAGGGCCTAAGATGTGTGATTTTCTGCTGTTTAGGACTTTGGGCAAGATGCGAAAAAGGGTTTTAAAGAATGGTTCGTTTTCACACATGAACTGGCGACCAGTTAACCCTGACCTTAAGCCCGGTGAAAGTCTTTGGGATGTGCTGAAGAACACGTCAGAGGTTGTTTCGACTCTCCCGTCGTCAACACAAGTCCTTGGCCAAAAATTAACTCTGGACGGAAATAAATGGATGGATGTTGCATAAGGTTGTCAAAACAATACCGTTTTTTATAGGTTTAACACATTAGCTGAACGTGCGCCTAGTTATCTGATACAACTGGCTACATTCCCATCTATGCTACTGCCTCTTATGTATTTCTCAAGGCCATTAAAATGCGCCACAGATCAAGTTTATTTAACGATATGTAATGATAGATTAAATTTATTTAACGTAAGTATTTTAACCCTCCAAGAGCTACATGTAGTTCCAGTTACATAATGTTTGCCTATACGGAACTCTCGGACCTTCCCTAAACTCCGGTTAAGACACACTTTAGTGACCAGCCACAGAATCTGTGCAGTAAATTTGCATTCTGCTTGTCTGTTATTAATATAGAAGAAATATCATTATGACCTTACCTTCCGAAAACAGGTGCAATCGTGGTTCAGTCCACAGGAAATTTTAAACAACACACAGTAGGCGTGGTGCTGCGTTTCATAAGTAACCACGCCTACTGAGTTTCATAACGCTGAAAGAGGGTGCGTTATACGATCTTGTATATAATCTGAATTTTTTGTACTTTAGGGTGGAGTGGTATGAGTTTGTGTCTTTTAATGCTACTTCAGAAACGAAGATTCAAAGTTCACTTAGGTTTTTCTAGGAGGTTAGGTCATTTACTGTAGAGATACAATATGTGTAGACCTACTGTATCTGCAAAATCTCCACGTTACTGTTTTAGATCAAATGAGCTTATGTTTAAATACAATTTTTATGAGGTCTAAGAACTATTTATTGTTGTAAATCAAAACATATTACTGTAATTTCGTAGAATACTGTATCTTCTGTCACTCTTGGCTACTCCCGTTAGGGGTCGCCACAGCGAATCAAATGTCTCCATTTCACCCTGTCCTCTGCATCTTCCTCTGTTCCACCAGCCACCTGTATCTCCCCTCTCACCACATCCATAAACCTCTTCTGTGGCCATCCTGAGCATCCTTTTTCCTGATGTACTCTGAATCACGCCACTGTACATAAGCAAAGCATCTCAATCTCGCCTCTCTCACTTTGTCTCTAAACTTTCCTACTTGCACTGTCCCGTTAATACAATAATTTCTAGTCCTGTCGATCCTAATCACTCCCAATGAAAACAGTTTGCATTAAACTAAGATCCACATACATTTTTGATTTTGTGATAAAATATCTTGATTCCTGTCAATAGTTAGGTATGAATTGATGCATATACTGCTGTTAGATATCAGCATGAAACTGTGCTCATGTACTTGCCATGTAACCTTAGTTTATTGTATGATGCAGTGTGTGTTCAGGCATTTTATTAGCGTAACCACACGACCTTTAGGCAAGGATATTACTTTCCAGGGTCTTGTACAACAAAGTAATGCCTTTGCTTGCACAGTAACCTAGCAATAGCAGGTCTGTTTGAGGAAATGCTCAAGTATCTTCTCCGTATCGATAAGTACCTATAACCTACTTACCTAAGTCCTATACTCAATCTACTTGGTCTCAAAAAAGAAAAATGGCTTCCATGCATCCCTAATAATCATAATCATTATTATTACTATTTTTTTTATCATAAACCAATTTCTAATCATTAATTAACCCACCATAAGTCTTTGGGGGATTATTAGATAATCTTTCATAGGACAGTTTAAACAACCACACTCTAATCTGGATTTACGAAGACCCGTAGAACTTGCTTTCCGGATGTTCTAATCCAAGTCAAGTCAAGTCAAGTCAGATTTATTTATATAACTTTACAGTTTTAGATTATCTCCTAATATCTACGTCCAATCCCAAATTGAGCAAGCCTAGGCCGACAGTGGCAAGGAAAAACTCCCTAAGCGTTATGAGGAAGAAACCTTGGGAGGACCAAGTCTCAAAAAGGGACCCAACCTCCTTGGGCGGCGTAGATGATAAATCTAAGAATGAAACTAAAGTCATGGAGTCATAGTTCAAATAAAATGTAAAATATGCACATTGGCATTAAGTAGTCCGATACACAGAGTCACTCTAGGATCCTTAGTCTAAGCAGGAAAGTCGTTGGCGGCACTACGTCCCTGGGTATGGTGAGACTGGAGCTGGTGATGGAAGCAGCTTGAGTGAAGCTGCAGTGGATGAACATCATGTGTGGGGCAGGAACTGGTACCGGAACACAGCTCGGAGAGAAAACAGTAAATGTAATTAGCTATTGATTAAGAGCACAATGTCTATTAACAATCACTGATACCATGTGTAGCATCAAACCCCGGCAGCATTAGCTATAGCAGCATAGCTAGGAAAATGAGAACTGGAAGGTAACACAGCCAAGAGGGCTCACATGAGACATCGGCAACACCACGTCTCTGATCACCATCCAGAGTTTATTGACAATACAAGTTCACCAGTTGTGAAGGATACCAAAAATTAACAGTAGTTCTGAATCAGTTGTTGTATCCATTGCCTTGCATGTTTAAAGTAATCATATTGTTTAAATGGGCCAATAAGTGGAAGGCACTAACAATATGAGGGTTTGCATTATTTTAAAACTATTAAACTTTCTAGAATAAGTACTACATATTACAATACATTATATTAAAAACTATATATAAGAAATATAATTTTTATTTATTGCTAAGCAAGCATTTGGTTAGCTGGATATTTTTAAAGGACTACAATTTTCCAGCTCGTCTTTAGATGTTTATTAGAGGGTCGGTTTTCCTCAAGAATTTGGTTGTACATAGCAGCATCCAATTTCCACTCAGTTCTGAACAATAGTTTGATTACTGCTGACAATGTGCCCCCCAAAATATTGTCACCACCACCATGCTTCACAGTAGGTATGGTGTATTTTGGGTGGTGTGCACCCAAACATAGAGCCTGCTTACACCTTGCCTTACCATGCGCGTTTGGCGATTGGACCACATTCAGATTTTTCTTGGTAGCATGAAAGCCATGTGTAAAAACACCCAAGGTGCATTATGATCGGATCATTCGAACCACATTCGGAGGAGGTCAGAGATAGGTCTTGGCCCCATTTAATACAAGTGTAAAAAGAATTAGTATTTTGTATCTGCATACACATTTTCTGGTGGAGCTGATGTGTGGGACGTCTACCTAGCCATATGCAATGAAATGTACAAGCAAACTGTGCTTAGATTTCAGTTTAGAATGTCAGTGTTGTTCTTAAATGACCAAAAACCATTAGCACATGGCATCAGAAACACAATCAAGACAAAAGATCTTTAGGACCATTGGTGCTTCGCATCATCCCAGATGCTATACCATATTTAAGGACGGGATTAGGTTTGTTTTTTGGATAGCCTAACTGTCCTTTTTAAACCAATCCACACAGAGTATTTGTTGACAAAAAGCTTTTGTTGTGTCATCTGACTGGGTTTCAAAGTTCTAGTAGTGCGATGCAAACTCCAGGTGCATACAATTGTCGTGAAATGAAAGGAAAAAAACTTTATTCTGGCCTTCCTTCCAAAAAGATTTGGAGTAATTAATACTAACAGCCTTCACAGCACTATAACACCCAGCTTAGCCACCTCAGCAGTCCAGTGTTGTGGCAACAGTATGCGATTATTTGGAGCCTCGTCAAATTTTTTTTCAAACAGATCTGTGTTTGTGTGACAGTGTAGGTGAGGTGATGTGGATCAGGAGCCTCTGGCAGCGCGTCATCATGTGCGCTCCCTCCTCAGCTGGTCCTCCAGCCTGCTCTACCTTCTTGCCGCTCCATCAAGCCTCGTTGGCTCGCTGAACTCTCACCCCGACGCTCGGCAAATGTCAAAGACAGGCCCGTGCCGCAGCAAAGGGGGGAGTCGAGGCAAAAACAATTGGCTTCAGATGTTGGGATTTGCAGCTGGGCTTTAGCCACAATCTGACTGAGATCGGAGGCATCGTAAGTGCTGAGAGCGAAGGACGTCTGCAAGCTGGGCTCCCTGTCACACAGCCGCAGCTCCATCATCATCAACATCGCTGCTGTTTCACAGCCGAACATGTGAGTAACCGCTCCTGCACCAGCGCTCACATCACCATCCCCTGACTGTGCTCCATGATCACAGGACTCAACTCCGCTGCGCCCTGCGATTATACCGAGCGTGTGTGTGTGTGTGTGTGTGTGTGTGTGTGTGTGTGTGTGTGTGTGTGTGTGTTTCAGTCGCGCCTGTCAGCAGCATCCAGCTGTACTGAGCTCTATGTTACTACATAGCGATTTCCATCAAGCTTTCTCTATGGACGCGGCCGCATCCTTATCGCTGGTCTCAGCAATGAATCCGATTTGCGCCTTTTTCTAAACCAACGCAATGCCTATTTGCAAGCGCAATGCTTTACCGATTCCCGGTGCTGCTTCTTTAAACCATGCGCGTTTTCCCCTCACTGAGCCGTTTTTAGTAGCAGAGCCGCTCCTGAGGCGCGACGCTGCTCATTAATAGCTCGTTTAGCGCGTAACCTTGAGCTCCGATTTTCCTCCGTTTGCTCTTGTTCAAACCTGACAGTGAGCTCTGACATACGAGGTGCATGCGACATGCGGGTACGTTAGACTGCATATGGTTTTAGCATCTGTAAACAGCAATATGTCGGTCCATTCGGGTCTGATTATTACAAATGCATGCAGTGCCAAGAGATCTTCTGCACGAAAATCCCTGGACTTCTGGATATAAGGTGATGCAGGTCCAAACTATTCTTTCTGTCTGATGAATGGAACGTTAAACAAGCCACCTACTACTAGGAAGTTTGCACATTTGCATGGTTTCCCCACGCGCTCTCGGTCTGCCCTAATGGCAGGCCGTCTTAGTATTTTTATTCTGGGATTGTAGCCATTAACAGAGGTTCGAACAGTTGCGTTTCTTGGATCCTTAATGAGAAGGCAAACACATTGATTGAGTATAGCTTGTAGTCTTACTATACTCAGTAGTAGTGACACAGTGACAGGATTGGATTTTCATTGTTGTAATGGCTTGATCATGCCTAATCTGCTGTGAGGGACTTTTTGTAAAAAAGAAGAAAAAAAACCAGGACTGACATAGTTCTACAATTCTGAACTTTCTTACCAAGATTCAGGATATCAGATTGAGCAAAACCTCCATAATACCACTTTTGGCTATCATCCTTCATTTTGTTGTCAGCACTGTCATGTAATTTCAAAAACATCCTACAGTCCATACAGCTCAAAAACTACAGATGTTAAAGCCTCATATCATAAATCTATATTTCCTCATTGTCTTCATGGTTTACAGTTATATTTGTACTCATTTGGCAGGCACTCTTACAACCAGAGCAACGTACAACTGATACGGTCTTAAAAGTTTCAGTTCAAGCAATTATGAGTTAAGTGCCTTGTTTAAGAGCCCAACAGTGGCAGCGTGGCAATTTTTGGACTACAATTCTGGATTTTCTGTTCAGTTGTCCAGTACCTTAAATACTATGCAAACAATGACTTAAGTCAGATCTGCAATACTAAATGTTGTTCCTGCAGGGCCAGGTGGTTAGACTGTACAAAGCTATCAGCTTACAAAGCAGCAAAGCTAACATACTACAAGGTTGGTATTGAGTATGTTAGGTTTGTATATTTACTGTTATATGGTATATACAGTTATAGGTGTTATATACAGCAGTGTTTAAAAGTCAGTGAACTCCATATTTCTGCATAAACATGACCTAAATCATCATCAGATTTTCACTAAAAAAGTCTTCCTCTTTTCAGTAATTACTGCAACCAAACATTTCCATAACTCTTGATCCGTGCGGCACATTGACTTGGAAGAATTTTATTTTTTTCCTCTGTACAGAACATCTTCAACTCTGGGATGTTGGTGAGTTTCTTCACACAAACATCTTCCATGGCATTTCTGCTGGATTAATTTCAGGCCATTCCAAAACCTAACTTTATTATTCTTTAACTATATTTTGGTAGAATGACTTGTGCGCTTAGGTTTGTTGTTGGGACTGTGGTAGTCTAGCGGTTAAGGTACTGGACTATGGATCAAAAGGTCCAGGGTTCAAATCCCACCTCTGCCAAGCTGCCACTGTTGGGTCCTTGAGCAAGGCCCTTAACCCACAATTGTATCAATTGTAAGTCGCTCTGGATAAGGGCATCTGCTAAATGCTGTAAATGTAAATGTAAATGTCTAGCTACATGACCCAGGTTCTCTTGAGTTTAAGATGTTCCAACATTATCCTTAAGAGTTTGCTGGTATAATTCAGACTCCATTGGTACATCAATGGTGCCAAGTTGTCCTGGCCCAGATGCAGCAAAAAAGGCAAAAGCCACTACCACCACTATTTTTCACATATGTGATAAGGTTCTTATGCTGGAATACAGTGTTCTTCTTTCTGCAGACATAACTCTTCTTAAACCGTAAATCTCTGTTTTGGTCTCATCTGTCCACACACTAACACACACCGATCAGCCATAACACGTCATAAAATGACTGACAGGTGAAGTGAATAGAACTGACCATTAGTGTTAGAATGTTCAGCTGGGAAACATCGGGTCCTGGCATTTGTATGGATGTTACTTTGACACCTACCACCTATCTAATACTGTTGCAGACAAAGTACAGCCCTTCACAGCAATGGTATTCCCTAATGGCAGTGGCCTCTTTCAGCAGGATAATATCACACTGCAAAAATTGTTCAGGACTGGTCTGTGGAAAATGACAAGGAGTTCATGGTGTTGACTTGGTCCCTAAATTCCCCAGATGTCAGTCTGATCTGTGGGATATACTGGACAAACAAGTTTGGTCCGTTGAGGCCCCACCTCGGAACTTACAGGGCTTAAAGTATCTGCTGCTAATGTCTTGGTGCCAGATACCAGAAGTAAACTTCAGAGGTCTTGTGGAGTTCATGCCTCGATGTCAGAGCCTTGTTAGCATGAGGGGGATCTATGCAATATGTAGCAGGTGGTTTAAATGTTATGGCTAATCAGTGCACACACACACACACACACACACACACACACACACACACACGTACACACACACACACGTGTGTATATCTGTAGAGGCAAATGAAGTATGCATTAACAACTTGTATTAAAGTTCAAACTGTGGGTATATGTTAGTGATGTTTAACCTGTTGCTGTACTACAGGCCTGTTAACACTACACCTTAGTAACGACTAAATCATATATGTTCCTGTGAGACCTGTTTTTATCTGATGTTTCAGCACAGCCAATAAAAAACACTGGCATAGATGACCAAATTATTATACTAATTGAAAAATGCAATAAAAGCTTGTAACAACAATCTATTGATACAACATGATGCGCTCAATACGGTTAATTGCTAGTAATCCCATGCCATTAGATTCCCCATTAGCCAGTATCTCCGTATCACTATAGAGCCCGAAATATCATGTAAAGTAATTATACTTTACGTCTACTGGGATCCTGGGGACACAACGCAGACTGAAATTAATTCTGTATCTTAATCACAGTACACACAAGATTCTGTAAAAAAGAGGACAATATTTTCAGAGGTATCTCTTTTTCTTTTCTCATGTTTTCAGGAGATATGAAGTACTTGAGCACTGGGACCTGCTGCTCTTACCAGCATACCCCTCTTCCGCCATGACCCCCAGCAGAGGATTCTGGGATTGACATTAGCATCACTCCCACTGATGGCCTGGACCAGGTGAGTTTAGTACTTGGTGCCTTTGCTAAACTATTCCAACTAAACCTTTAACATACAAATGTTTGTCTGATTAGTGTTTAAACAGTTGCATGTTGTTTTAAAGGTTTCAGCTCATCTGCTGAAGCTATGGGGAGCTGTTGGAGCTGTCTATACAGAGACGCTATCCAAGACAACCACCCCACCAAATTCAAGGTTTAGCTATACACTATATGCTATACGTCTCACTCTATAAAGCTGTTAAATGTAAAAAAAAAAAAAAGGTTTGTCCTAAAATAGAAAAATAAAATTTGGAGTAAAATTGTGATCTTTACAATTCCTACAGGTGACCAATGTGGATGATGAAGGGAACGAGTTGGGATCAGGAACGATGGAGCTCACACAGACAGAGCTCATTTTGCACACTCGTAAGCGGGATGCTATCCGGTGGCCTTACCTGTGCCTGCGCCGCTACGGATATGATTCCAACCTGTTCTCCTTTGAGAGTGGCCGCCGCTGTCAGACAGGCCAGGGTGAGTTCATCATACCGCTAAACAGCAACTTTCACATTAGTCTTTATAGAAAAATTGACAGTCAAATAGAAATGATAAAATCCGGATTGAGTGTTATACAGTTAGAACCAGATTTATTGCCATCCTTGGTATCAATGGCTAAAAAGGATATTAAAGTGTCTGTAAGCCCTGGTCTGATCAAGTGTCCCCCGCCCCAAGGAGCACCGAGACTCGGGAACCCACCCCTAGCAACATTGAGGCAATCTGACAGATATTCACACAGCAACTGGAAGCTGGTCTTCTACAATGCCAGAATGCACAACAAACTTTTACACAGCTCCTTAACCTATAGACTTCACCCAAGACCGGGATATAATCAGTAAGGCTCAGCATAGCAAACCAGAGTGGTAATGCACTGGGTAATAATGCGGGTTAATGGAGGTCTGTTGGTTGCAGAATTGCATTTACGGGAAAATGAAGTCCAGTGAGGTTCCCTTGCATCAAAAGCTAAGACTTTCCAAAGTATGTTCAGATGGTGCTGTCCACACATTGTTGTTGACCACGAAGGTCTCCATGTTACAATGTATTTGTGGCTAAACAGATACTTGGAGTGTGTTGCAATGTGTGGCATAATAAGCTCTGTATGGGCAGCGTCCAACTTGTCTGTGAAACTACAGTCGTATGAAAAAGTTTGGGCACCCCTGATAATTTTCATGATTTGTCTTTATAAATCATTGGTTGTCCAGCTCAGCAATTTCAGGTAAATATATCATATAGCAGATGAACACCGTGATATTTGAGAAGTGAAATTACGTTTATATAAGGTTTTAACAGAAAGTGGTGCAGTAATATTAAACAAATTAGTCGGTTGCATAAATTTGGGCAACCCTTGTCATTTGATACCTTTGCCTAATTAATTGAGCACATAAAGTTTGTTTTGTAAGCTCATTGACCTTTGATCTACATACACAATGAAATCCAACTCTGAAGAAAGTGTTTAAGGTGGCCAATTGGGGAAGTTTTTCTTTCATCTTCCTCCTTTTTGCATCTTCTTCTCTGAGAGTGGGCAACATGGGAGCCTTAACACAACTCGCAATGGCCTGAAAACAAAGGTTGGTGTTCAACATCATGGTTCAGGGAAAGGGAAAAGCTCTCTCAGAGATTTCAGCTGTCAGTTTCCACTGTGAGGAACATAGTGACGCAATGGAAGACCACAGACACAGTTCTAGTTAAGGAACTCCCGAAGTGGCAGACCAAGAAGAATCTCAGATAGGCAGAGGCGAAGGATGGTGAGAACAGTCATAGTCAAGCCACAGACCACCTTCAAAGACCTACAACCTCATCTTGCTGCAGATGGTGTCACTAATCATCGTTCAACTATACAGCACACTTTGCACAAGGAGAGGCTGTATGGGAGAGTAATGCAGAAGAAGCCTTTTCTGCAGACACGCCACAGTCACTTGAGGTGTGCTACAGCACATTTGGACAATCCAGCTTCATTTTGGAATAAAGTGCTGTGTACTGATGAAACTAAAATTGAGTTATTTGGACATAACAAGGAGCGGCACACATCCCAAGACAAACATTTGCTACCCACAGTAAAATTTGGTAGCGGTTCCATCAGGCTGCGGGACTGTGTGGCCAGTGCAGGTACTAGGAATCTTGTTAAAGTTGAGGATCGCATATTCCAGTTAATATCTCCAGATTCTTGAGAACAATGTTCAAGAATCAGTGACAAAGTTGCACCGAGGCCAACGACCCAAAACCCTGCTCAAAATCTACTAAGGCATTCATGCAGAGGAACCAGTACAACATTCTGGAATGGCCATCTCAGTCCCTAGACAAATGTGAGCTGTCCATGCTCGGAAACCATCAAACCTGACTGAACTGGAGATGTTTCTAAAGAAGAATGGTCCAAAGCACCTTCAACCAGAATCCAGACTGGAAGCTGTAGGAAGCGTTTAGCGGCTGTTATTTCTACAAAAGGAGGATCTACTAATTGATGTCAATTTCTTTTTTCTGTTGGGGTGCCCAATTTATGCACCTGCCCTAATTTTGTTTTGAATTAATTCTGCACACTTTCTGTAAATCCTATAAACTTTCATTTTAACTTCTCAAATATCACTGTGTTCATCTGCTATATGATATATTTAACTCAAGTTGCTGATCTGAACAACCAATGATTTATAAACTAAAATCATGAAAATTATCAGGGGTGCCCAAACTTTTTCATACGACTGTACACACAGACAGTGGCTTTCTCCTTACAACACTACCATACACACCATTGTTGTTTAATGTTCTCCTGATGGTGAACATTAACATTAGACAATTTTACTTCATAGTCTATTACACGCCTTGCTCTTGAAGTGATCTTTGTTATTTACCCGAGTAGAAATGGTCTTGATATTCCGGAGTTTGTACACAGTCTGTCACAATGTAAGTTCAGCCAAAGTGTGAATATTCCTGATTACCTCATTGCCACCAGACCAGGAATACCACCTTGTTAAATGACTTCGTAGTTCAAAATTACTCCATGTGTGTTAAAATCTCAGTGTGTGGCACAATAAGCTCTGCATGGGCAGACTCGTCACACATTTGCTTAGTCAATTAATCTAAACTCACCATCATCAATGAAATCATAGTTGCACTTTCATGTAACTCAACATGTGAGTTAGTGGATGTTGAGACAGAAATGTAATTAAAATCACCTATAACATTGTTTGATGTCATGCAGCTTGTGTATTATCCTGATGTATGGTATCACGTTAAAGATCCAAAGTTATCAAGACCTACACAATCCTTTTGGTCTGCAACTGTAATAAAATATCCAATGTAAGTAAGGAAACCCATTGCTGAAAGAATATTTGGAACCATGCACTTCAATTAATAGCTTTAGTCCATAAATAAATTAATTTTCCATTCATTTTCATTCAGCATAACTATGATGGACCAGAGTGACTTAGCTGCTGGGGCACTGGTTCCCAACGCTGAACTCCTCTGGTTCGTATACTGCCTCTGGCAAGATGATGTTTACGTGCTGTCAGACCCTTAGGTAGTGTAGCTAGCCCAACACCACAGGGGCCTTGGTACAATTCCTGGCACAACCTTCTGGCTGGCTGGTGTGTCTGAGGAAGAACAGCGACCTATGTGATGAACTGGTGGCACACTTGCATCAGCAAAATGATGCTCTCTGGGGAAAGCCTCAGCAAGGCTGGATAAACAGGTTAAAATGTGAAATGAAGTTGTCATATGTAATAAGTATGCAGCAATGTTAATTAAGAACAACATGTTACTTGTTACACTTAATTATTTATATTTATTTTAATGGTCTTCCTTAAGGGCCCATCAGTGGGAGCTTGGCAGAGCTTGATCTTCTGATTGGATCTTTGTCTTTATTGTGCAATTGAGAACATACCACATAATGATAAAAATTACATAATAATAAGTATTATGTAGTAATTACACACGGTCCAGTGTTATTCTGCCGCCATCTAGTGACAATATGAGTAATGAAACGATTAAAAATGAACTTTTAACGTGGTGCACACAGAAGTAGAATATTCTAATTCATTAAGTGACACAAAATCATGCAAACACAAGAGTGACAGAGCAGTTTAATTCAAACATGTACACACTCTACTATACGTACAATTTCCTTACTCTATTGTGCATTTCTTTGTACCCCTGCAGGGATCTTTGCATTTAAATGCTCCCGCGCCGAGGAGATCTTTAATCTACTACAGGAGCTGATGCAGTGCAACAGCATTAATGTAGTAGAGGAGCCCATGATCATGACCCGGCCTGGCCACACACCAGAGATGGAGATGCCGCGAACCCCACAGACACCTAACAGTGAGACTTGCACATACACTCAGATCAAAGGGAAGTTGATTCAGATTTACATAATACTGTATTATGCAGGTTTCTAGACTAGTTGTCGTACTGGGGCATGCACAGAATTTAGAGGGCCACAACTGTGCATAAAAATTAAGCCTGTTAAACACTAAATGGATTTGATTTAGCAATAAACCGGCCGTTACTCTGCCGTGGATGAGAAATTAAGAACAATTAACACACAATAAATTTTTATTAATTCCATTCATTTTGTTTACACTCTTTTGGTAGGTTTTTAAGTCGCTAAAACACATAGCTATCAGGTTTCATTACCTTGGCTGCAGTGTGGCTGAATTTCTTTTAAATATTTGTGGATGTCCATTATTCCATGCAAAAAATCAAAAGCTTTTTGAATGATCTTGGGGTATTGTGGGAAATTTATGAGGGTCGTCCTGTAGTTCTGCTCAGCAATCCAGGATAAAATTGACTTTTTACTACCATGATTTTAGTGGGGAACAGCAACAATTTGCTGAGGCACGTGCCCCATTCCCTTGCCTGCACTCTGTGTTCTCCATTAAGACATCAGCTCAATCAATGTTTGCTTTTAGTTTCCACTGAATATAGTAAGCACTTGTGACAGATTCACTGTCCAGTAATATTTACCATCATTATTGCTGTCAAAGATTAAAACTTGGATTTTTTCATGATTAATTGTATTTTTGTTTGAGAAATAGTTTTTCTTTAAAGCGGACTACACTCCCATACAAGTAAGCTTCAACAGAATGCATTTACAGTGGTGCTTGAAAGCTTGTGAACCCTTTAGAATTTTCTATATTTCTACATAAATATGACCTAAAACATCATCCAATTTTCACACAAGTCCTAAAATTAAATAAAGATAACCTAGTTAAACAAATGAGACAAAAATATTATACTTGGTCATTTAAATATTGAGGAAAATGATACAATATTACATATTAGTGAGTGGCAAAAGTATGTGAACCTCTAGGATTAGCAGTTGATTTGAAGCTGAAGTTAGAGTCAGGTGTTTTCAATCAATGGGATGACAATCAGGTGTGAGTGGGCACCCTGTTTTATTTAAAGAACAGGGATCTATTCAAAGTCTGCTCTCACAACACGTTTTGTGGAAGTGTATCATGGCATGAACAAAGGAGATTTGAGGAACCTCATAAAAAAGAGTGGTGATGCTCATCAGGGCTGGACAAGGTTACAAAACCATCTCTAAAGGAGTTGGAACTCAAGACCCACGGTTACCCTCCCCAGGAGTGGTCGACCAACAAAGATCACTCCAAGAGCAAGGGGTGTAATAGTGGACGAGGTCACAAAGGACCCCAGGATAACTTCTAAGCAACTGAAGGCCTCTCTCACACTGGCTGATGTTAATGTTCATGAGTCCACCATCAGAAGAACACTGAACAACAAAGGTGTGCATGGCAGGGTTGCAAGGAGAAAGCCACTGCTCTCCAAAAAGAACATTGCTGCTCGTCTGCAGTTTGCTAAAGATCACGTGGACAAGCCAGAAGGCTATTGGAAGAATGTTTTGTGGACGGGTGAGACCAAAATAGAACTTTTTGGTTTAAAAGAAGAGCGTTATGTTTGGAGTAAGGAAAACACTGCATTCCAGCATAAGAACCTTATCCCATCTGTGAAACATGGTGGTGGCAGTATCATGGTTTGGAGATACTGAACACCAGATACTGAAAGCAAAGGTTCACATACTTTTGCCACTCACTTATATGTAATATTGGATAATTTTCCTCAATAAATAAATGACCAAGTATAATATTTTTGTCTCATTTGTTTAACTGGGTTCTGTTTATCTACTTTCAGGACTTGTGTGAAAATCTGATGATGTTTTAGATCATATTTATGCAGAAATATAGAAAATTCTAAAGGGTTCACAAACTTTCAAGCACCACTGTATATACAATAAACACAAAAAACACAATTGCGATCATTGATAGGTGCAGCCCTGAATGTTTCGCTGCCGAAGAGTACACCAGAATTTTAGTTTGTAGTTAAATTGTTACCAGTGCCATTAAAGTGCAGTAAACGTATAAAAAAACACACGGTTCAGTTGTTTCAATATACAGGACTGCACAGGTGCTCAATATAAAGGACACATATATCGCCATAGTCTGATAGGTTTATTATTTTTGCTTAACCTATACGCTCACCAGCCACGTTATTAGGTACACCTGATCAGCTGCTCATTAATGCAAATATCACATGGCAGAAAATGCATTTAGGTATGTAGACATGCATGCAAGATGACCTGCAGAAGTTCAAACTGACCATCAGAATTGGGCAGAAAGGTAATGTGAGCGACTTTGAACGTGGCATGGCTGTTGCTGCTGGATGGGTTGGTATATGGTGTAGAAAGTTTTATTTAACACAAAGTTTTATTAAACATATGTTGCGTAAACAAGCAGACTGAATGATGATTAATGTTTGACTGGTGGTGCACTAGTTATAAGCACCAAGATTATGATGATAATGTGTATATATATATATATATATGTATATATACGTATATATACATATATATAGATATATGCCAGATACACTTCTTAAAGTCGTTTGTGGGTGTCTTTTCAATTTTGGCATGGTTTTAACACAAACCTAAAAATTCCAGACCATCAGACATTCATAAAGGTTCTGCAGTTATATGGCAGATATAGGTCACCACAAACTGGAAGCATTAAGTGCCATTTTTCACAAATGGGTTCTGCTTATAAGTTGACTTTTAGCACCTGACATTTAGGATCTGGTGAGGGTTATACCTTAATGATGTCATACCTTAATATATAAAATCTCAGCAATGAAAGATAGTACATTTTTTTCAATGCAAAAATGATAAGGAGGAGCAAGAGCAAAAATAATATAAAGTTGAGAAAGGTAAGTAGCACAAACAACACACTAAATGTACATGATTTTATTTAATTGCAGAACATTATCATCAGAAGGACATTTAGATTAAAATGTACAATATGTCCCACATATCAATAATGCTGGACCCTTTCAGTCCCAGATGTTTTGATCTAATGTTGCCTTCAACTGAAGCTTGGTATTTGTGTCCTCTGAGGAGGAAATTTGAAAGAAAATGGCTTCTTAACAGGGAACCTACTTAAGGTCTCAGAGAAGGAACCCCAGCCCCGAGTTCTGCATAATGTACCATTTTAACATGACTACTCACACCATCAACAGTAATAAAGTACACTAAATCTACATAAATAAGATTTCTGTAGGGTTTCCTTCAAATTAAACGATATCAATACAAATCAGCGAATTAAATCTGAAACATAGTCAAGAAATCAGTTCATGGGATTTAAATGCACAAAACAAATAAGCTTTTTGTGAAAGCTTCCATGTTTTCCACTTTGAATGCACCAATAGTCCCAGATGTTTCCAAACCCTGGAAATGCCACTGATGATTACTAGAATGATACCTTTTTATTTGGTACAAGCAAATTATTAATTTTATTTGGTACTTATATTAAGAAACAGTATGTGCAAACTGTTGTCTTGTGTGCCAGGAATGTTGTCAAACCTGTCCAGTTTTCTAAGCCAATTTTCAACACTTTTTTTCTGATAGAACTTTCTGATTTCCTATGGGCCCCCTGACTGTTTTTGAGTTCCCTGTGTTCCACCTCATTTTAAAAATCTTGGAATTGGCCCTGCTCTGGTCTCTTCTGTGTTTATGCAGCAGAATCACACAGTAAATAGCAATGTCTTATAAGGAAGCATCAGAAAGCATTAAAATTCTATTCCCTATAGGTTCCTATTTAAACACACCCACTTTAATTCAGTAATGGACTTGTTAATGAGCTTAGTAATTGGAACAGGTGTGTTGGGAGCAAGGAAAACACTAACATGTCCAGAGTGGTGGGGCTCCAGGACCAGGATTGAGAAACACTGCTATCGGCTAACAGTGCCATATATGGTATGTAGAATGTTGGAAATGGTGATTAGGAGATCATTTAGAACACGTAGTGTTCTCACATAGTAAATTAATTAAAGTGAAGTTAATGACATTAATGTAATAATTTTGGCAGCCCAATTTTAGACATTCCAGCTCAGCAGCTCTACATTAAATATTAGCGTAACTCATTCTGTGTAAGCATGTGTATCTAAAACCACTTTACATCTGTGTGTAGCTCCTGGCTTCCCAGTGCAGGCTTATCCTAATGGATATCCAGGATATCCTATCAGTGCAGAGTCCTCACAACCCTCCCTCTCTGATGACCACAGACACAGCCTCATGGGGATAGATGACCAGGTATGACACCCATTCAACACAGTATATATGCATGTCCACACCAACACTCGACAGCACACAAGTGTGCTTTTATAAGAATCAAAGTCAGTTGTCACCTTTAAGAATTATCTCTAAAAGAAAAAGCTTTGTGTCTCTGCCCATTTCATTAGCAGGAAAAATACAGTGCCTGTAGAAAATCATCACACTCTGTCAAAATCCTTAAATTCTATCACACTGTACCCTAAAACTAAAATAAATCAAACATTTTCTGACTATATGTATACATTATAACCCTCAACATCAAAGTGAATATAACACTTAAAAGTGCCAATCTTCAGAGAACATGGGACATAAACATGGGATGAACCTGAGGTCCTGCAGTGGTGGGTAGTATACTAGACTGCTGCACCACCCAAGCACATTCTAATAAAATATTAAATTTAGTTAGCAAATTATCTGGTTTGGGTAAGGGATCAACCTGTTTGGAGTAACCTTATGAATATAAACCTTGTAAACTTTAAAAATTTGCTCAGGTACAATCAATCATATTTCAGATCACACACCAGACTAATGGGTGGTTCACCATGGTTGGAAAGGTGCTTCCAAAAGGGCTCTGACATAAAAAGGAAAGGTACAAGTTAAGAGAATGATACAAAATGAGAAAAGAGGCTTTAACTACCACTCAGATTACAATTCAGAGTATTATTAAGAAGTGGCAGGTGTATGCCACCACCAGCACACTGCCTAAGTTTGTTCCTATCTCCAAACTGGATGACCAAGACAGAAAGCTATTGATCAGAGAAGTTACCAAGAGGGCAGTGGCAACTTTGATGGACTTAACGGGCCTTTATGCTTGAGGCTAGTCAGTCTTTTAGTCAGTCTTTGCATGTGTCGAAAAAAATCAAAAGCTTTATATAACCACGAATTAACGAACCGAGGCACCACTGTGCAAGTGTACATGCAGTACAGAATCAGCCATGATGCACATACCAAAACTTACACATGCCCATCTATTTTTCCATGTCCCCAGACGCATACGTATGTCAACACAGTGAGTATGGAGAGTGAACTTGCCAGCCGCCACTGTGTCCGCCCCCTGCCAGAAGTTCGATCCCCTGCTTTTACCGAGGCCTCCACCACACCTGGCCAACCCACCATGCACTGCTGCAACATGGACGACCCCCACAAGGACCCTCAGCTGTTCCTCCAGCCCGGAGCTCAGGAGGTGAAGTTCATGCTGGGCCCGACGCCAGCACAACGTCACATAATGGAGCGAGACAGAGACCGGCATGCCATGAACCCACTTCGAGCACCCGATGGCAGCTCTGAAACTGAAGGGGAAGAGGCTCCACCTCTTCACATGTGTAACCCACACTCCTACCACCACTATCACCATCATATGCACAGGCACTCCAGCATGGAGCCATGCCCAGGCAGCCAGCTAACTTACGAAAACATTAACGGGCTGCGAGGGCCACGCAGACAGAGGCTGAGCCCCAGCAGCGCCTCTCAGTCGCAGTCTGTGGGCTCGAGCAGCAGTAGCAGCACAACTGGAGAAACACACCCACACACACACCCACACTCGCTACCCCTCGCGCACACACACGCCTCCTCGCTGCCGCCGCAGGGCTACGGAGGAGGTCACCGCCGCTCTGCACTGCTGAACTATGAGAACCTCCCATCACTGCCGCCTGTTTGGGAATACCGTGCCCTTCAGCGTGACGAAGAAGAGGACCAGGATGAAGACGAAGAGGACGACGAGTATGAGGAGGAAGAAGAGGAGGACTTTGATGAATACGAATACTCAGAGGGACCCGGAACTCCGAATGGATATCATCAGGAAGGTGGTGGCAGTGGTGGGATTCATCGCGATGCTTTGCAGAACTACGTCAACACAGAACAGGTGGGGAAATGCACCATCTAGTGCTGCACTCATAACACTGACACCAGTTACACCGGCACTTTATTTTAAAATGGGACAAATTATACACCTTTACGCAAATTATCACAGTTTCCTAGAGCCTTGATGAAATGTCTGTGACAAGGTTTGGTCAAAATACCACATAGATCAGGCACCACAGCACCCTTTTTACCCTGTCTAAACAGGCCTTTTCTGAACGGTTGGTTTTTAGCACCTGTTCCTTTAAATGAAATCTTGGCCATGGTTGAGTTTGGAGTCTGACTGTTTGAGGCTGTGGACAGGTGTCTTTCATACAGATAACGAGGTCAAACAGGTGCCATTAATACAGGTAACGAGTGGAGGACAGAAGAGCTTCTTAAAGAAGAAGTTACAGGTTTGTGAGACCCAGAAATCTTGCTTGTTTGTGGGTGACCAAAAACTTATTTTCCACCATGATTTACAATTAAATTCTTTAAAAATCCTACAATGTGATTTCCTGGATTTTTTTCTCATTTTGTCTCTCATGGTTGAAGTGTACCTATGATGAAAATTACAGACCTCTCTCATCTTTTTAAGTAGGAAAACTTGCACAATCAGTGGCTGACTAAATACTTTTTTGCAACATTGTATTTGGTCATATATTCAACACAAACATTTGTCACTCCATAATACTCTTTTCCACTGATCTTCATCCCAATCTTTGTGATCTTTAGCACATCTTAGCCTTTTCACCCTGTTTCCCTTCTAAAAAAAAAGAGGTTTCTTGGCTGCTACCCTTTCAAAAAGATCATTCATGATCAAGCTTCCTGAAATTGTAGAAGGGTAAACTTAGCATCCTGATGAAGCTGCCAGATGCTGTTATTTCTCAAGTGTAAGGCGAGGTCGCACTAAATATATGCCACTGTAGCCTGTAGAAGCTGTTCTTTTTCAAGTGTGTTTTAATACTGCATACAAATTGCATACTCCATACTGTTTTTTCCTGGTTGTATTCTAAAAATGAGAATGACAAATAATTATATTTACAGCATTTTACATTGACAGCATTTAGCAGACGCCCTTATCCAGAGCAACTTACAATTGATACAGTCTTACAATCCAAGCAATTGTGGGTTAAGGGCCTTGCTCAAGGACCCAACAGTGGCATCTTGGCAGAGGTGGGATTTGAACCCTGGACCTTTTGGTCCATAGTCCAGTACCTTACCCACTAGGCTACCACAGTCCATAGTCCAGTAAATAAATTATATATGGTCATTATATCATAATTATATGTCACCACTGCACATATTGCATTTAATCATATCTTGTGTTCCTGACAGCTCCAGCCTACAGCCCATCTTCATCACGCCTGCCCTCCTCATCCTCAGCCTTCTGAGAGGGGTGGCCGAGTTTTCAATTTTGATTTCCGAAGGCAGCGGGCGGGCCGTGGCACAGTTGGCAGCTCTGCCTGTGAACAGCATGGCCGCCACCTGCCGCCACCTCCTCCTTGCCAGCTCAACTACATCCAGGTGGACTTAGAGGCCGGTGGGTCGAGTTGCCCAGGACATGGAGGGGGTGGAGCTCCAGTGCCGCAGAGACCGCCTCCAATGAAGCGTGGCTTGCCTGCTGCCACAGTGTTGCCTCCCTCCCGCCGTGGTGAGTGTTACGCTGTGATTGACCTGCAGAAAACCGCTGCCATGTCCAACCTTCAGAAAGCCCTGCCTCGTGATGATGGAACATCACGAAAAACCCGCCACAACAGCACCGACTTGCCTCTGTGAGACAAACTGAGAGAGAAAGAGAGTTAAAGAGCAAGTTATGAGTAAGAGCAGAGAATGCAGATGTTAAGATGTGAGCTCTGGTGGTGGTATCATCCTCTCACCATAATGGAGTCTCCATCTGCACACTCATAGTCTCAACACATCTATCCTTATGCCAGCTAGATGAAGTAAGGCCAAATGTTAGAAGAATGAATCCCATTTTTAGAAGTGGTCCATATCTGGTTTTGGTACAAGGGTTAAATAAGTTTGTTTTTGTACATGTGACCATAAAAAGGTAATTCAACCCCTGTTTCTAAAGTGACATTTAATTTGTACCTCTGGAAGGTTACAAAATCTAAGGTGTTAGAACATCCTTCATCCAGATTAGGTCACAAGTGATTGTCTAACCAGTGAGCTGTACTTTACAGCAACAGAGAATAGCTTGTTTATACAAAACATTTTGGCTCTTGGTCTCTGGTTAATTTGTGTTTCTAGTCTATTTTCATATAAGAAAACATTTTATACCATCAAAATACATTTGATCATGGAACTATATCATTTCAGTTACTTTAGAAAAGACCTTTATAAAACATCTTTAAGGAAATATTTGGAAAGTCATGACTGAGTAAAGACTAGTAAAAAGATTAAGTCTGACAGCTGTTCCTACACCCCCAAGTAACAACTTATCTGTCAGTGATTTATGTTCAAGTGTTAATGAAGTGCAAATCCAAGAGTGTGTATTTATGTAAATGGAAGTTTTTGAAAAACTGTGCAATGCGTCATAGACATACATATGCAGAGGAAAGGACATTCATTATTTTTTATATCTAAAAAAAATGCCATTCCATGCCTTAAATGGGCAAAACCTATTTATTTACATAATTTATTTCATTTTATGTATTTTTATGCATTTATGGATTTGTTGAATCTTATTGTTTAACTCTTATTAACAAGAATAGATCACTTCTATGTCAATTAGATGGTCTTATAAAGAGATGTGTATGATTGATGACGAGGAAGACCGCAGAAGCTAGCTTGTCGTTTGTTACATTCATTTTAGAACTGTAACACAAGAATTCTAATTTAGTGATATAATGTGCCAAACAGGTAAACACAATACTGAATCATGTGCCAATGGTGAATATGGATTTAGGGCTTTCACCTACAGCTGAAAATAATATGCAGCTGTACTTTACAAATACAATACGAGTCTATGCTATCCAGGGCTACAGTGTTGATGACGTAGGCATTACATGTCATTTATACAGACCAGTGACAGATGGTTCAGGATGTTATGTTTTACGGCATATCCACTGATGGAGACTGGATGTTTTATTGTCACAGAATTGCAGTCAATGTTCATATTTGTCTGTTCTATGTATAGTAACAGATAACTGACTGTACATGTACTATAATGTGGAAATACTAATATGGATACTGACTAAAGTTCTTTGACAAATGTTCATATAAGTGAGGAATTGTGTTGCTGCACATTAAGCTTAATCTTGATGGGTCATTAATCGCCAGGTCTATAGTTTCCACCACTTTTTCAAAATTTCATGATTGTTTTTACATGCATTTAATCTAATTAATGGTTACATTTCTAGAACTATCATCTGCAAAAAAAAATGTAGACGTCTGTCGGTTATTAGCTTGATCTCACATGGAAAATCTGAAAGAAATCAAATATTTAATTGAAATAAATGTACAATTTCTTTTTAACAAAACCACGTCACGATCAGTGGCACTCTGCATTTAGTGCTACTTACCTTTACTGGCATAAACAGCAAAGAGTCTTCTACTGTAATACCTGATTAGACAGGGGAATACGAAGCAGAGGAAACTAAGACACTGCTGTGTTTACTCAACCAGTTCTGTGTAGATTTGGATGTATGTGTTGGATCATTGTCTTGCTGGAGGATCCAGCCATGATCCAGTTGTAGCTTCTTGGCAGAAGCAGTAAGATTTTTTTGTTTAATTTCTGGTACTTCGTAGAGCTCACAATGCCTTGTATCCTTACATGGTTTCCAAAGACTTCAGAGGCACATACTTCACAGATCCTTCATCATGCCAGTTTTTGTTTCTCTATATAGCCTTCTTATTTCAATATTTGTCCAGTTGTCTCAATTTTTGTCTCACTGGATTGGTTCTAGTGGCATTATGCGTCTACTTTTGTCGTTAGTAGAAATACTTGGATTCCTTCTGACACCAGCTCCAAACACCGTAATGTGTTGAGATAGAGATGCCCTCTAAATTTAGATTTGCAGACTTTATGATCGGAAAAAAATTCTACCATTGTAAGCAAATCCTCAAACGTCATCCTTGCCTTTCAATCCTAATTGTCAGAACAAAATACACTTTCATCCTCTTCAACCACAACTCTGGTTGTTTTAAACATCTTAATTATTGCACTAATACGTCATGATTGCACTATTTTAAAGCCAATGCCTGGTTTATAATGATGCTTTATAAAGATGAGGCTGATTTTATTTGTGTATTCTCTAATCTTTCCCATGTTGATAGATGACAGAATTTGGCCCCTGTGCCACCTCACCTGTGGAATTGTTACAATTTCATAAGGCTTCCTTAATTTTCATGAAAAATTTACTTCCATTAAAGATTTGATTTCTTTTATATTATTTTTGTGAGGTATTGGTAACCATTATGCATTTCATGACATTTACCTAAATCACATCCTACTGTAGTAAATAGTGTGTCAAAATAGTAATGCACCATTAAAGGTGTAATGCATAGTACTATATAGTTAGTACTACATACCTCAGGTTATGAGCAACCTGGCACTTGTATCTAACGTAAACCTATCACCAAACAGGGAGGTTGCGAGCCCCTTTCTCCTGTTTGTAAAATATATGATTAAGTACACGCCCTCGAGAAGGCATTACCACTCAGCTATGGAAGTGCTAATATGTTTCTATGAAACTTTGGAAAATAGGTGGAAACAGTCACGTTATTTTGTTCTGTAACGAGAGATGTTGACTGGGCATTTCATGCTGGAACCTGCAGCCATACTAGACTGATTTGAAGGCCGTGGCTCCTTTTCTCAATACAACTCACATGATTAGAAGTATTGAACCTTACACCCTTTTACCTTCTTATTAGACATATTAAAACCTAAATGTCATGATTAAAACACATACATTCCTACAATGTAGCTACTGGATATACAACGTCATTTCACAGAGCCTTGCACCTCATTCCAGTATGGCTGTAGGAAGGTCCAGCCAAACAAAATCAACACGCAACACACACTCACATAAAGGCATTGCAGTGCATGCAATGTACTCTCTATGAATGCGATGATAACCATTTGGACACTTTTGAACACTTGAGAGAGTCAATCTAGTTTTAACATCTATATTTTTGGTATTATTGTGTGAAAACATTTTGCAATAACAACTAACGGGCTCATATCAGTATCAGTGTTTGTCCGAGTCGTGAAAGATGAAGGTCTGTATGTGGTTAAAAACCGCAGATTTCCTTACCTTTCAAAGAGGTCTTGATCAGCACTTGCTGTCTTTCTCAGGCCTGATACGCATGCTGTTGGGCTTCAGCCAGGCAATGGGGGAAGGGGAGATTGTATTAACTGTGAGATATATCGGATCATAAATGACCTGATTGTGCCATATGTGATTTTTTTGCCAAACAATCTCATCAAGCTATGTATTGTCATTGAATTGTGGAAAAATGAAGACAGTCTTAGAATCCTGTGTTTCTGTCAGTCGTGTGAGACCTCTTTGGATTGTGAGTCAAGGTTGCCCATGCTTACCATGCATTTTATGCCATTATCAGGGTAAGTATGAAGTAGCTCTTTGCTGTGAATCTCATGCATCATGGGTTAAGTTTTATAACACCCAGGCTAGTTGCACTGATCTTGATTTCTTGAATATCCCACTGTAAAACTGTAGAAAGATATTTTGAATGGTCATTTGGCATCTACTCAGTGTCATACCTGCAGTCCTTGTTTACGTGTTGGTTTTCGTTTTCATGAACACAACTATGTACCTCTTTTTTGATGCAACGTCATAGCTAGGATGTGCATTCAAGTTCTATTGGTCTATTTTCATCCAAGCCTGAAGGGGATTTTGAAGGAAACCTAACTCAAAGCTGAATGACTTACTGGCAGCCGGGTTTCATATTTTGTCTTAATAAGGCTTAGGCAGAGCTCACGTACTGTGATGTACTGCACATTAATGTGAATGAGTGCCAAATGTGTCTCAGAGCGATCGACGGAAGCTCATTCATGGACTCTTCAGTAGAGATTGCTGGGCTCAAAGCTCTGTGAACAGTCTTACTCTCTGTATGAATGTAACACAGAGACAGACTTGTAAAGCGATTTACACTTGATGTTTCTATCCTCAATGATGAAAAAGTGTTACTGTTTTGTCTTGAAATTTCAAATTTTCCCAGTTGGTTTCTTTGTATGCAGTATTTACATTTTCTTGTAAGTATGTATTTCTGTGTGTGTACATAACATATATATATATATACTGTATATATATATACACACATATATATGGGTATGCGGTGGCAGTCCGCTTCTCCTGTGTTCATTTACACAACACACTACTTTTGCCACAGCTGGTGAATTGTAGGAAGAACAATCAGTACATCGAAATCCATTTCAGTCGATGAACAATGCATTGTCTTCTCTGTCCAAAGAGATGAGATCTTCAGTAGTCTGTTGTAGTTGCAGTCCTGACTCTTCCCTCCTCCTGACAATGCAAAGCAGGCATGCCCCATATTGAATGTTCTTTTCAGTCGTAACAACCTTTGAAGAGGAAGACTTGTACAATAAAAATGAATGTGATTCAATGTAATGTCAATATTAAAACTGGAACTGTAATGAAATGTTTGTGCTAATTAATAATTTTACATCAGAATACTGGAACAAACGCAAAGTTTGTGCAATCTTGTGTTACGCTTGAGTTACTCCACCTGTAGGATTTTGATATTAGAACACCGACATTGAAGTACACTTGCATAACCTGGTCTGTTCATAATTAATGCTTTTCTAATCAAGCATACTGTAAGAATTCATAGCAGTTTTCATAGTTTAGGAATTAAATGAATAAATAGTATGCAAGTTAAAAATATGTCAAAAATATATTTATAAAATGTCCAAGCAGCCAGAAACACAATACAGCAACATTTTTAAGAAGAGGCACAAGTTGAAACTAGTGATGCACGATATATCGGCGGCCGATATATTATTTGCCGATATATGGACTTTTTTCAGATATCGGCATCGGTCCGATATTAGAATTTCAGCCGATATTATAACCGATATTTATAATATATTTACATATGAATATTTCTTTTGACAATTATTCATTAAGCAAAATATCTGATGATGCTGGCTGTATAGTTATGCATGCAGTTCTATTCTTTCTTGGAGCTTCTCAGTCATAAGATTTCTTATACACTTAATTGTTCTTGTTGCTGCCTGTACCAGTTCAAGCCTAAAAAAAGGTTCCTACCTTTTTCAAGGAGTGTTAAAAAATAAAATAGAATTAAACAATTTTTCCTGATTTAACTGTTTTGTTTATTATTATTTTATTTTAGTGTAAAAATGATTTACTGTATTTGAAATGCAGAAAGGATAAATTATCGGTTTTTAACATCGGTATCGGCCACAATAATGTGCTAAAAATCGGTTATCATATCGGCCCAAGAAATTCAATATCGGTGCATCCCTAGTTGAAACCAATCTCAGTACATTGAAATATTTATTAAAAACACAACAAAATGTAAGCCATATACTGTTAATACTAAAAGTCCAGACAGATAGGTACAGTGCAGGAGGAAGGTACCGTATTTTTCGGACCATAAGGCGCACTTAAAATCCTTTAACTTTCTCAAAAATCGACAGTGCGCCTTAAAATGCGGTGCGTCTAATGTATGAATTAATTCCGGTCGTGCTTTCTGACCTACAACCGATTGTAGATGGTACACGGCGCTCATAAATCTGTCAAAATGTTTTAGCACGGCCTTGGTAAGTTACGAAGCTTACGGCAACCGTAGTGCGCAGCATCGCTGAGTAATACGGTA